>JABASD010000718.1:0-60479 GCA_019776165.1 Pogonognathellus flavescens | reverse complement strand
TTACATACATTTAGCTGGCTTGTACTTGAACATCTACAATTTTATTCTTTTTAATTGAATAAAATAAAAATTGTTTCTTATTTTATCAACTATTTGACATATTTTATCTGTAAGAGTGTAGTTTAATTTAATGAAGAATTTAATTTAATTAAGAATCTAATGTAATGAATTATTTTTCTAACAGATAACTGATCTACAGATGTCAAACAGTTTATAAAATAAGAAAAAATTATTTGTTTTATTCAACTAAACAGAATAAAATTGTAGATGTTCAAATACAAGCCAGCTAAATGTATGTAATTTTTATTGGTGTTTGTACATAATAAGGCACACGCATTGGAAGCAGATAGCTTCAGCTCTATATTTTCTAGCGAAGAAAAGGAGCGACAAAAATGTTTATACCTGAAATGGTCAGTCGCGGTCACTCGGATACCTTTTTACGGATTAGCTTTACCCTTTCTCAAACTCTATTGTTCTCCGGCTGACTAGTAAAACAATGCGGGTGGATCAAAACACACTCAGTAAAAAGTCTTGGTAATTCTGCATTGACTGTGTACGTGGATAACGGAGTAGTTAATGCTAGAAGTAGAAGCAGTGGTGGTAGTTGAACTGGGAGAGATGTGCTCTTGGTATGTTGTGTGTACTCCAGGATTAGATATTGGTGGTGTAGTTAATGCGAAGCCAAGAGAAGAAGAAAAAGTCTAGAAGAAAAAAAGCCATGTCAACAGTGCACGAATCAAGATACTTTTGCCTAGTGCGAGAGAGAGAAGAAAAGAAGGAGAAGAATACTATCGGTGCTATTGCTCGCCCTGATAAATTCCACTCTGGAGAAAAACTAATAAAGTTACTGGAAATAACTCTTGGAGTCTTGTAAGCAGTTACGGAGGAGCTCCGAAGCAGTTTTCTGTAAAAGCAATACTAGTAGAGTTGACTGTAGATGCTGTGGATACGATTAGGATTAGAATAAGTTTTCTATTGTAAGTCTCTTGCTGTTAGTTACTTGTCGTCATCTGTAGTTTAGCTGCTTTCCTTTCGTTTGGCTTGCTTAATTTTAGTTAGCAAGGCAGGCACGCCTCATTCACTTCCCTTTCTCTTCGACGGAGAGTTAGTGTTTTACAGATGAAAGTTAGATTACCCTTAGGAGCGTTATTCCTCCGTCTAGCGTCTCTTTCTCTCTGAATCCACTTCTACGTGTAATATGTATATACACAGATATTATACTAAGTCTATAGCTATATGGCAGTTTCTATACACTAACTACTTCTTGGTCTCTTTACTGCAATACATTATATTATAAGCAGAGCTGAGTTGCATACTACTGCTGCTACTTACTGGAATATTTGAATGCATTCGAAAACCGTGCCACACACATACACTCTCGAAATTCTTTATGATTACATAACTCTCAGAGGACTGAACAAAATTAAGGAAGAGTTAAATGACACTGTGTGAGAACGACTGTCGAGTGGCTTGTAGTTCTGTGTCTGTAGAGCAGGCCAACAGAGCACACGATATTTTATAGGGCTTCTCATGACTGCCTTTCCGTAGTTCTCTCTATGAATTGGCTGCCTTGAATTTGAATCTGTCATTTCTGTTACGTACGTCATGCACTAACGCTCCCAAACAACTTTTAATTCCTATACTAAATTCCTTTCGTCAGAACGAAGCTTTCTCTCTCTCTCTCTACGCTCAAGAGGGCTATGCACTTGACTGATAAATTATTTATGTATACATTCTTATCCTAACGATGCCTTTTCCAAGTAAATAATTAAAATATACTTAATCATTATTAATTAAACTCATCTTTGTAATTATAAGCATTTGTATATGATATGATATCTATGTAAAATGGATACTTACCCATAGCTATGTATAAATGTATTATATACATCTATAGGCATAAATTCTAACAACTGTACTTATGTAAGATTGCAAATCTGTACAAGGAGATGAGTTCTTATAAAAGCTTAAAAGTGGAATTATTTTAAGCTTACTTTGATTGCACACAGATAAGAAGATTTCCAAGTAAAAGAACTTCTTCATTTATTTTAGGGAAACTTATTTAAATCAACAAGATCAAACAAACAACCCACTCAACTCAAAACTCACTAAGAAAAATCTACAGCAACCAAGGTCAAAAATTTCTATTTAAGTAAGAGTATCATATTATGTATCATCATCGTACAAAATGAATGTGAGCCTTATCCTACAAAAGAAGAGTGCTGTCTGCGGTGTCCTTTAGAAAATATTATGTCAATAGCTTTTAAAAAACAACCAATGCAATTTGTATCCTCCCAAGAAGTTACACAAAGTTCAGTCAAGTCAAGTTTATTATATAAAGTACACATACTACTATATATGTACAGATAGTAGAAATATAAAAAACCGACAATATATATTTTTTCCTTATACTGTTCCCCGTTCACGTACAAAGTGAAAGTGTACTTATAGTAAATCAAGAGTTATTTATTGCAGATATAAATACAGATGAAATAGGAGCAGCGGAACTTGACAGACGAAGAAGACGAGCGAGGCGGGCAAGCAAAGCATACATCACAGTTACTTTCTATTAATTCACAAAGCACTTTTCCCTCTTCTTTTGCTTCTTCTTCTTGTGTGTGTATGAAATGTCATGTGAAGTATATAAGATATGTGATGCAACTAGTCTATATGAACTAGCATGCGAATATCTCTTACAAGAGTCACACATGCCATTTATACGAGAAAGACTTAAACTTATAAACGAAGGATTGAAGAAAGAATGAAGCATCTGCAGTACATATTCGAATATGTGCAAGTACTTCTGTTCGTTGACGTGTAGTAATATAGTGGAGACTTCCATGTAGTATCTGTAGAAGCGCGAGGACAGACAAACGTAGCCTTGCAGAGTCAAGGAATCTCATTACGGATGACAGATTACAGATTACAAGTGAACTCAAGTCAAGTCAACTCTATTTCGCGTACAACAAGAGTGTCCTCCTCCTCCTCTTCTCTCTCACTCTCTCTCCTCCTTTCCATCAAGCTTTCTCTGCCGCACTTTCTACTTACTTTACTTCCCACACTGTATTTTATGACTTGTGTTTCTCTCTCTCTCTCTACACTCATTCCATTTCATGATCTGCACTGTGTATAGAAGGGTTTACTACATTTTCCATCTCGTCATAAGTTTTTGCATCAAATCAAGTACCATAGAGTGTGTAGTGATGCTTTATATATAAATCGTCCCTGGGACACCAGGCTATGTGGGCAAAAAGTAGAGAATATTCACTTGTGTTTGATATTTGTTGAGGCATACAGGAAGATAATAGTTTCTGATTTCAGAACAGAACAGATTGCTATAATTTACCTTACGGCGCAGTGGAAACAGCAGTGCGGCATAGGAAAGTTCACAAAAATTCGATAGGTTCGTTAAATAAAGTAGGGATAGAGGAATAGTAGAGTGTATATGTATAGGCATCTCATTTATACGTAGAAGTCTCTTTGTACATAGAGCAAGTGGTATATAGGTACAGTACACATTTAGAGGGAGTTCAGTAGTCTCTTCCTCTGCATTGCTACAAACAGGGAATACATTATGATGTTTTTCATTAGTATGTATAAGTATACAGCTGAATATGTAGTTAGTACCTAGTCGTACCTACAGAAATTAGGGCATTAGCTCCGGATTGGCTAGTCCAGTGAAAGCCTTTAGTTTATTTTGCCTGAGGAGATGATTTTCTCCTTGAACTGTTCTTCGTCGCTGTGTGATGGGAAATGGTTCGCTAACAAATAGGTATAGTGCAAAGAACATCTAATCATATTTCCCGGACGTAAATAGGCAAGTCTATGGACCCGAGTGGTTGTACTTTACTTTATTATGCTGCAGTTAAGTAAGAAATGTACAGATATATATGGAAAGCGGGCTAAATATGCATTTTAATGGCGGGACACGGAGAGGGACACACTGTTATTGTAGTTTCATATAATGCGACATGAAAAGATAGTCAGGTAACTAAATTCTTAATAAGGAGTTGGAACTGCGTCGCAGAAATGCAATGCATCTATATGTAATACGATGCGAAATGAAATGCAAGTTCTGTCTGATGATGTTGTCAGTTTTACCATTTGTTTACTTGCTCTGTTAATATGTGCTTTTATAACATTCCTCTACTTTACTCTCATGAAAGTGATGCTGGGCAAAGTCAGCTTTACTACTACCTTTGAAGTTTCTGATGGGGTGGATAAGCTGAGTAAATGTAAATATTATATTCCTTTTTCTCGGAAATACAAATTGTAAACCAAAGCAAGCGTGCGATTGTTTTTGTTACTTGTTTACGTTTTGTTTGTCAAGAAAATAAAATGCCTATAAATGTACGCTTTATGCAGAGAGATTTATATTTTTTGTTTATCATTACAGGTATTATCCAACAAAAAATTCACCCGGGTATTTTTTATACAATTTTTGTAATCATTAAAGCAGCGGAGAAATGTTTGACAAAAATGTGTTTCAGCGATGTTAAAAATGCATTCCTTTCTGCATAATTTTATCTTCACAATTTTTAGCTTATTGATTGGGTAATAGATCGCAGATCGAAAAATCCGCAGGTAAAGGAAAAACTTTCTTTCCATCATCGAAATTTTGTAGCGTGTATTACATAAGATGGACATAGTACACCTTACCTATACAATGATACATACAAAATATAGTATGAATACAGACCGTAATTAAGAATTGCAATTAGGATGTGTAGGTATCGGTACATATTTCTTTAGCAAATGTTTATTACGACAAGAACAGATTTCCGCTTAGGTAATTTATACTCGAGCTGAGTCTTTGTAGAATGAAATGCAATTTCATTTCCAATTCCAAGATTGTGTAGCTACGTAGTTAGAAATAACGGGCAGCTTCTCCAGAATATTCCAAGGAGATTTATCAACGAGGTTGTCCTTCTGCATGGAGCGTTATACAACGGTAAGTTTCCATGTAATTAGCAGAATGGTTTTCCTTGAGCAATTGCTAAGAAATTATGTTATTAATTATTGAATGCTTCGTTATACGTACACTGTAATTAGCGAAACATCTCCAAGCAATTCAGGTACTTAATAATAATACGAGATTTATATAATAAACTAGTATTACTACTGTAATGTGCCTATCAAGGATGAAATTCATCATACATACAAAGTATATTTGAAATCTGTTGATACTACCTGATGAGTAGGTAAGTAATTTAACCTTTCTAGTTTGCAAACATCAAAGAAATTCATCAACAAAGCCCGCATCATCAAATTTCTTGATTTAGCTGGCATGAATACCTCAAAGAGTGCCTTGACATTTCATATCACTTTTAAAATTCCACTGTGTGTAATTATGGCCTTATTGATTGGAGTAGCATTGAACTGGGAATCATACTACTACATCATTATATAACGGGAAAACATATACCATAATAATTAGTATTAGTAATTAGAATGTGAAGAACCTAAAATGTTTAGTTTATAATGGGCGCAGTGTTCTTTTGAAAATATTTCTGTTTGTACAGTTGCCGTGTACTGCCTTTGAATGTTAGAACATAAACTTGAAACCTTAATTAACCAGAAAGAGCGTATCAATGAGTAGTTTTGGTTGCCAAATATGTGAGCGCCAGCCGGGCACAGAAATTTGAATGCGGAATCATGTACTATTACGTTTGCCTGTGTATATAGATTGAGATTTGCATGTAAATAGCCCCATACACACATACTACAAGTAGTAGAGCAATATGTATGAAAATGTAACCGTGTCTCTATTCTTTTAATGATATTACACTAACGTAATGGTATAATTGGTATGTGTGTATTTATGTATGCAATGTAAATGTTTGTTTTTCAATGATACACCATCATCAAAGCAAAAGACTGTGGTGGTAGTAGTACTACTTTGCTACTGCAGTGAATGATACATACGTAACCGCTCTACGTGTAATGGAAAAGTACATTGATAGCTGAAAATACTTTATTTTTTGTTAAATTCTTCTGCTGTGTATTTTCAATGTTCCTATCCACCTCTGCCGTTTTCGTCACGTCAACTCAGCCCCAGTCTCATCTCTATACTTACAATTCAAGTCAAAAAAGCGAGTAATGTAAATGCAGACATGTATTTGTTGGGAGGAAAGTATTTTTTCTTTCATGCACGGACTAGCATTACATGTGTGTGTGCATGTGTATGTAGCTGCCACTTGAGTTAGGCATTTCTTTATATATTTCTTTCTTTTTCAGTGAGATTTCGTCTGATATAGGTTTATTGTATTGCATTGCACTACTACTACTGTTCTGTGCAGTGCTTATGCTTCCCTGCACGAGTTTATCGTAGGTAGGTATATTTGTGTTTCTTTTCGTCGTCTCTCTTCTTAAAATAGGCGTTTCTAATGCGTCATGAGGTTTTTATACACTAGACTATTCACAGACGAAGCTCTTCAAAACGTATATTATACACTGCACTGTGTAGCGTAATGTAATGTAAGTAAGTAGGACTAGGGCTCGTCTTGTCAGTCTCTCCTCTTCATTTCTTTCTGTGTGTATGGGTATTTCTATGTTATATACATAAATACATGCAGTGTACTTATCTATAGGTAGATGTATACTGTATAAATACGTTTAGCTATTTACAGAGGGAATAGATGTAAATATACAGATGTATTTTTTCTCCATCGCACTTGGTTATCGAGCTACATGATAAATTCTTGTAGCAAAAAACTCTTTTTTACTTTCAGCTACCTTTCTTTTCTAATGCATCAACTGAATCGGCTCGAGTTTTACATTCACTCCATTCCAGAAATTCAATTCGTGTAATGTTTGTCTGAGTTTTCATAAAACTTCCAAAAATCATTCGTACATACTGCACCACCGCTATGTATGGCTTCAAATCTCAAGGGGATGGCTATATATATATCTTCTCAAACTAAACAAAAATACGGCAGAAAAGGAATATAAATTCACAGGGAAGAACGAATGAACTATATTTGTACAGAATACGTCTCTCTCCCTCCGTGGTAAATGCTTTTGAAAAAGAGACGAAGAATATATTGCACTTGTTTATGCATGCGTATGAAAGTGATGCTAATGGTTATTATTACGAAAGTATTATTAGTACTCCATTAAACCAAGTAGGTAGGCTAAAAAAACAAGAAACATCTGGCGAAATTTTTTGTAGGTAAAATCAAGATTTTGGATTTACTGTGTGCATGCAAGAAATTGTACTAACAAAAACTAACAGGTCAAAGTTTGATAATTTATAATGAATAAGACTTCTTTCTACTAAATGCCTGCTCATCACAGATGAGTATCTTGATTTAGTAAAGGAGGTGGTATTTTTGGTATGAAAACAAGGCAGGTTGATTAGCGTATGCGAGGCACATCTGATCTGTGCATGAGACACATCCGTTAACATTAAGTATCATGTAGGAGCTGAGAGCATGTTCAAGTGCGTAATTCAATTTTACACTTTTTCTTCAAAGATACGCATCTGTACGCTTTTAATCTCCGTCATCATTTCCTTCTGTGCTCGGCTCCCGCTGCTATATATTAGTATGGCCGTGTTTTGCAATGAAATAGAATACGCAGAAGAGAAAAACAGAAAAAACTGCATGATTGTACACGTGCCATGTTTCTTCTCTTTCATTTCCTTTCTTACCTATACTGCTACATCATATCACCAGCAAAACTCATCCTTTATCATGTAGCAGCAAACTTTTAGCTGTTTATGCCTTTAAATTTCATTCTGTGTATCTTTACGTGGGATAATCGTTGCACACACGCGGAAAAATCCGCTACATGTAGAGAGAAGTTGGTTTATTATTACAGTCGAATGCAGTACACTGGGAGCAAAGTTGACTCTTATAGAAATAAAGTGGATGTCTCGTTGAGTTTCACTTGAGAAGGCTAAATTAACTTAGTTCGAGTACATTTCGACATTTCCGCTGCTGAAAAATAACTTGTGCAAGCAGGGAGATATACGATTACAACGTCACGTTGCACGGGTTTTCCTGTGGATTTTTCCAGGCAGATTTCACCAAGTGGAGTAGTCAAATGTTGGTTGTTATTATGTTATTCTTAGGATATTATTCATAGAATCGAGCAGAGTAAACTCTCTGAAAGCGTAAAGAGGGATACTGAAAAGTGCAGAACTGTTTCTCATTTTCATTTAGAAGACAGACATGCAGTCTTTTGATGATGGCAGTGCTTATATCCCGTTGGTAAACTTAAGTGAAGCTAAATAGCCAAAAATACATTTACCACTGAAAAAAGTTCATGCTGATTTCGTGGAAAAATTTAATGGAGCTTTTCTCTGGCTTCTTTCTTTCTCACTGGCTTTTCTCTGCTCACTTTTATAATTAAAAGACCTCAGAGTGATTTAGAAAGCAGTTCAGCTCAAACTAGACACTGGTGTGACTAATTTGCTCGCTTAATTTGACTTGCAGAATAAATGAACAGCACGAAATGCCAATTGGGAAAGAAATGTCCTGCAGATTTTAATGAATCGTGAAAACTAAACACTGACGCTAGTAAAACTATAAGTACTTGTTTACGTGTATCCATAATCAATTAAGCAGAAGCTGCAAACAGGGGGTTCGGGAAAATCTGTTTAGTAAAGAAACTAAATGAAAAGAATTTTCAGGAAGATGGAAGACAGAACAAATACTTAGTATGTGGAAAAGCATTTCTTGAGAATCCCATACAAGTTTGAAAGGACAAGGATTTGTTAATAATAAGTTTGCATGCCGCGCTTCAATGTTATTCGCGTGAATAGCTGCAAATAAGTTCTATTGTATATTGTATGTATTCCCACATGCAGTAACTATACACATTAAGTTCTGTTTGTCAAAGTGTAATCTGAATGTAATTGACAATGAGTACGGACGCTCGAGCACGTTTCACATTCACGTGCTTCGTTCGAGTACTTTCATTCGTGATAACAATATTACATTACATACATACCACAACTGGCTTTAGTTAACGAACTTAGCTAGGTATAAATAACACTGACAATGAGTTATATCTGCATTGTGGTTGGAGTGAAAGCAAATAATACCTGCTAACAAGGTTCTCTGTGACATCCTTCATTGCAGAGTGGGTAGAACGGCATAACCCTGCATGTAAGAGATTAACTCAATCAGTAGTGAAATTTGTAAAACCTTTTGATGGGTTAAACAAATGTACTAATGTGCATGGGGTAAAGGCGATTATTTAATCAACCACCCACATTAAAACAATTTAGATGTGTAAAATCCACTCTAAGCAAATAATGAATCTTCATTGAACATATCCGATGAAATATTCTCGGGTTATAATACAATTTAAACAATTGTCAATTACAATTTTTGCAATAAGAATCGGTAGTATATCTCGAAGTAGTTATTATACCTGCATTATCATTATGAAGATACACAATGAATGCATTATGCGAATACATAAGTAAAAATAAAAATTGCTAACGATGATACAAGGTGATTGCGTATTGCGTATTGCGTAGAGTGGATTAGATGTCGATATTTATAAATACAATTTATTTTCCAATACTAATTACATTATACTTTGTACAGGTTTAGACACAGTAAATTATTATGAACTGACTAATTGTAGAATTGATAATAACAATAATAAACATTTGAGTGTGTATTATTTAACGTTAACATTAAATGTATGATGTTGGAAGATGGATACTGAGCATTTAACAGCTGCTAAAGCTATTTCAGTGCATATACTTTCTAGTAATTTCAAATTTTTGCAAAGGACATTTTTACAACATTTAATCTGTAAATCTTTTACGCAAGGTTCATAGATGTTTTTCTTTTCTTTGTCTACCGCTGTATAAAAATTAAAAATACTATACGAAAAAAGTTATTTTCTTTGTTAAACATCTACAGATACTATTAAACTGAATATAATTTAGTCCCTTATTAATAGAATAAGCAGCCATGAAATTAATGATGTACTTATTAATGTCTATAGATTCAACTATTGCCTTATACTTATGTACCTAAATATTTTCATGTGAAAAAGATATTGTACTTGAAGCTAAGTACCTAATCATATTTTGTAGTAGTAATTGGTAATGCATATATCTCGTTAGTATTCCTTGTGCTCGTATAAATATCTTTCGGTCTTTGTCTGCACTGACTGGAAACGTATGTAATATTTATGTGCAGAGTTCTACATAGTAATGGTAATATGATTCTGCATTGATGCTATTATAGGAAAAGTTTTTGCACTCACAATTCACATCATACATCACTGCATCAGTCATGTTGCTTTCACATTATTGGCACTTTGTTCTGCGTTCTGTCCGCCCGAAAAGCAAGAGTTGGATTGTACTTGTACTTCTACAAGTAAAAAGCGAATACTAAAACATGAACATGTAGTACTGTACAAAAACGTGTTCCACGTTTCTCTCTTCTATTCTCCTTCCATTATGTTTAAGTATAACTATGTAGAAAATATACATATAAAATATACTGCGCTTTTTTGTATGGCAGTTCTTGCTCTTGTGATAAGTTTAGTTTGCTTTTACCCATGCAGTACCTCCACTAATGTGTGTTGGATCGGAATAATATAAGTCACGTAAATAGAATGTAACATGAGTGAATGTATCTGTGTATATAAGTTAAGTATATAGTTGTATCTGTGCGTTGACGGGAGCAAGAGTTTCTATTTGTATAAGCTCATCTCGTTCGACTTCAACTGTTTGACTGACTGCCGGAAACTCTGTGTGGACTAGATGGAATTGAAAAGATGAATCTCTCTCTTTCCTAACCAGGCGAAGCAGGGAGCATTTGCAATTCTCTTACTAACTTTTCCTTTAGCTCACCATCAGCTTTTCCGGTCTTTCCATCCTATCCGACCAAACTTTGCAAAGGGAAAGAAAACATGATAATTAATCACTTTGTGTTTTTCCATCATTTTCTTTCAGCCAGCTCCAACACGATTGTTTCTCTGACAAATGTCACCATTGTTGCTCTTTTGTGTGTATAGAAATTAATAAAGTAATATTTTCGTAGAAAAGTCCGGGAATCAATACGGAAATGTTACAATGGCTTCATTTCACATTTAAACTGTATACGTAGTTCCATAGCAAAGGCAGTGGCAGGACTAATATAATTCTATCTTGTACGTGTGTTCAAAGGTTTTAGGAAATTCGGTTTGCTCTCCTCCTCTCGTAGTAGTAGACTTGTCCTTTGCAGCAAAGAGCCGAAAGAGATATCAGGAGCAGCAGCCGTAGTAGAAAGGCAGACAGCATAGACGAAAACTGCGTCTCTGCCCGAACCGAATGTAGAAGAGGTTGTTGACTTACTGGGGCAGACCAGACGAGACCTTTGAATGTACAAGAGACGAACTTTACTTTTCTATGTTCCCAGAGCCCATCCCACCAACTAAAAGTCAAGCAAACTCAAGGCACATTATATTAGCTTTTCCTTTCCCTCCTATAACGTCCTACCATCATCATAATACTCATGGGCTCGTATAGTAGAGTAGTAGTAGTAGTAGTGTATACAAAAGCTATATACACGAAATATTTCCATGGCCAACCTAGTACATTACAAAGACAATTCTCGGATTTTTTAGCAAATATACAATCCCATTGCATTGTGTGGAACTGTGGAAGTGTGCATTTACTTATATAAAGAAAATTAATACATTGAAATATTTATATCACATAAAGATTTGTAAAGTGTATTCCTGTAAAAGTGCTTTCTATCTGTAGTATGCTAATGGAATGTTTATGACAGATTTTTTTAAATAATGCGAATTTTGTAAAGAAAATATCTTATTACAAAGAAATGTTTATAGTAGTTTAAAGATAGTTTTATGTACTGTACTTTTTGTGATACTAATGGAATTTTAGTGATTTTTTTAGAATAATGCGAATTTAGTTTATAGTATGCGAAATGTTTTAAATTACATATTCCGAGAAATTAGAAGGAATGAAATGAACACTATAAGATTTTCACGTCCAAGTTTCTTTGCCAGACCATTCTCAGTTGAAATAATAATTTACATATTGCTGTGTATTCACTAAATAATACATTGGACTTTACTTATATCTTGCTGCTATATATATATTCACATGGATAGTTTGAGTATAGATAGTGAACAGTATTAAGGGAAAGTACTGGTCTTACTGTTACTACTACAGTATTTATGCAAAAGGTACATAGAGCACATAGTACTACGTCTACGTCTGAACTTGGAAGCATAGACAAAATAAACGAAGTGTTGTAAAGTAAAGTCCTAGAACAAGGTTTTAAAACTTGAAAAGAGAATAGAAAATGTAATATGATTCTAAGCTACGACATTTGAATATGAGAGTAGTGGAAGATTCTGGTGATGTGATGAGAGACAAGTTTGCTTTAGCAAACTAGAGCCAAAAAGTCAAACGAACGAAGGCAACAAACCCTTGAGCACAGAAATGATGGCATTGTCGTATGCAAAATTCACTTTATTACACTTCTCTCGAAGGCAATAGCCCTACTTCTTCTCTTCGTCCATGTACTTTATACATTTCTACACTGTGCTATGTACATAAGCAACTTAAACACACGAAACTTTCAACTTTTCGGCTATCTGTGATGCTAAGTCTTTCATTCTTTTACTTTTCCGCAAAGTAACGACTACCACTACTCTGTCTAAGTTGAGTAGGCGTCCTGGGAGGCGAATTCTTACGGAGTGTATAGGTAACACTGACTGATAGTAACGAAAGGCAACATTGTGCACTGCACTGTCTTATCAAATTGATGCTTAATTTACATTATCTCTCTTCCTAGCTCTCCGGCGAATAAATATTAATATGTTTATGTCTACCCTATACTCTCGTACACAGCCATGGTAAACAGTAAGCAAAGCTCAAAAATAAACAAAGAGTAAGTACTACGCACACATAGATTCTGGCAAAAACTTTGTCTAACAACTTTATCACGATATCACTACGCCTTTAACATATCATAACCATCATTAGCGCTTGTACATCAAGACACCGAAAACCTCTGGCTCAAGCTCATCTTCTCAAATGATGCTGGTGACATATCAAAGCTGTAAAAATTCTAAAGAGGCTTTCATATGCAAATTTCAAACCGTCCAAATTAATGTGGGAAAAAATCCTGCACCCTTTTAAAACTTGATTAATTCTACATCATATATTAAATATTACGCTGTGTGAAATAAGGCATAGTGTAATGCATAGTAGGTAGTTACTAATTGCTATTGGTAGTGTAAAGGAATTTGCATAATATAAAATAAAATTTACTCAAGGGAAAGGCTATAGTGTATAGAAATGCTAACAGATGAATGTTACAAAACTGTTACACTTTGCACTACAAGTGTTTATAAGGTCCCCCTGGTTTTAGTATCAGTCTATAGCGAGTGCTGTTATAAATGTGTGCTATAATAAATAAAATTGTAGTTTCCATTCATTGCACTTGTGGATATTTATTCACTTTACTTTATATTAGTAGAAGATAAGAGGAATAAGATATTATTGACGTAAGCTGTAATCTCCTTATATAACGAAGCGTTTGTATTCGTAATGCGAGTAGTGGCTGTGAATAGCGCACTATGGTAGATTGCAATGAGAAGACTGGAGTATAACATAAAGAGAATTGTATACTTAACAATACTTATATAGAAGATTGAGCTTTTGTCAGCAAATCTTCGCTTTGCTTTGCTTTACTCCTAATTTTCTAGCTAGTTCTACATTAACAGCTCGTAAATGAGATTTTCGGTGCAGTGAACTGTGTCCGTATATTGTGTATGGAAAGGAATTGATTTAAACAGTAGAACAATTTATACACTCTCTTTGTATATTCTATATAAATTCGTCATTTCTCCAGGAATATCAGCCAAGCAAAACTAAGTAAGAAAGACAATCAAAAGACTACTCAACTTCTACTACAAATACGCAAGTCTCGTATGTTTCCTTCGTTCATGATTCTAGCTTCTACTATCTCCTATGCTTCTAGACTAGAAGTTCTAGTAGTACGTGTTTCTGTTATAATATTATTTCCTTTTTGGTCGATTTGGGGTAAACGGCCTAAAATCTTGAAGCATAGATATTCTAGACCTCTGATCTGAGTCGCATTTGCATAGTCTACTGCACAAAGAGTAGGTGTTCCGTGTAGAGTCCTCAATCAAGTTGAAAGGAAACAGCAGTTGATGCCTTCCTACTGTTTCCTACTCTCTCCTTGTGCTACCAAAATCAAAACACACAAAACTACACACGGCTCTTATCATGATCCACGTCCTATCACTAATATTCCATAGGAAGTTGGAAATCGAAAACTTGAACTCTATTTCCATTTATCAAAGGTATGCTTCATACTATAGCAGCATGTATTTCTGTAACAACTATATTCTCATGAGTCAATGGTAGTTTTACTATGACTAAAAATAAATTACGTTGTTATCTATAACGTAAATATTAGCACGTAAAGGCCTTTCGCATAGAAATATCCTTTTTGTTCATATTTTCTGATATTATTATTATATTGAATGACAGCTCAAGCCCCAGTTTCACAGAGAGAGCAACTGGTACTAGTACATCTTTGCAAAGAGAAGTCTACAGATATGCTTTCACCTTTTCCACAAAAATGCATTCCATAATATCACTTGAATGTATGAATATACGTATAGAATGCCTAGCGACCTGATATAGTTGTATGTATAAGATTTGTTCAAAGATTGAGTAAATATCTGTAAGTCTTCATAATAATATTATTACTGGGAATTGGTATAATGAAAGATATCAGTGTGGGAATTTTATGAAGTGCAGTATTGTTAGATGTGGTTTAATGGTGGTGGATATTGTGGTGATTTCCTTTATTGCAGCAGCCGTTGCCTATATATGTAGCCTCGTGCTTTCTATTCCTGCCTGAATAATGCAGCTGATGATGGAAGATGCAATGTTCAAATAATAATATGGCGAATTATACGAGGAGAGTTGAAGAGAGAAGAAAGTAAAAGCCAAGACTTATTGGGTCGGCTTAAGAAAAGACAGGATTGTTACTATCTATCATTCAAATGAATCTAATTCTTCGCCTTCTTCGTATACCTGGAGTCTCATAACACAATATAAAGACACCCTCATCTTTCCTTACATAATATGCAGGCAGATAATAATATGACAGTAATGGAAGGAAATATTTCAATGGAGTGTTTCTCTAGACACTTTATATTGTGTGTGTGTGTTATAATAGGATGATGATGAAATGCTCCTTGTGTGTATAGAAATATGTAAAAGAGGAATGAGAAATTGTTTTAATGTAGTTGCAGGTTCTATAATGTTGTATTATTACAGGAGTAGGAATATTATTCGTGGTGCACGTAGGAAGTTTATACATCTACGGTATATATTTGAGAACAAAAGTTTCTGTTGTGTTTGAGAGAAGAAGGAAGAAGCCGAAAGGAGTGATGGAAATATGTAAGACGCTGCTGAGATCGTCTGTAGGAGCAGCAGCATAGTAATCACAATCAGCCCAAGTCGACTCAACGACGGAACTCAATTCGACTTAAACTTTTGGTTAGACGCAAAGACATACCAGTCGTCAGACCAGAGAGAGAGAGAGAAGGAGCGAGAGATAGAGGAAGAATTTAAATTCACAATTTTCGGCAAACTACCTAAAGAAACGAAAAGCAAGAGGAATGGCTTCTCTGGTAAAGTACACGGAAAATAATGGATTTTCTAATGCTATGAGAGTGAAAATGTGATGCATGTATTTACATGTAGATACTATAAAGCGGCTCAAGCAAAATATATAGTCACTCTAAACGCTTCGTGCTTCAAATCTACTAATATAATATTTCTTCTGCGTCTTCGTCTGTCTCTTATATTTATACAGATATAAAATGACTATCTGTATATAAAATCCATGTAATATATTATTCATCTAGGATGTATGTGTGGGCAGCGGAAACTATTTCTTTACAGAAGTATATTAATGATAGTAGTACTGAGTGTTATATTACAGCCATATTATAGGCACTTATACAATATTAGTGAAGTATACTATATAATGCTACAGGCAAAGCAAATCATTATGATCTTATCCATTATCTCATATAAAGTAAGTCTAACCACAAATAACGCTGAAAGAGAGAGAGAGAGAATCTTATGTGGACTTATCATGTGATGTTATTATATCGTTTGTTGTGTGTATTATTATTACTTAATGAGTATAAGACACAGAGGTATGTGTAGGTATTGTTATTGTAGCATACGAGATAACAATGCTGTCTATAGCATAGAATGTGTAGTATAATTCCCACATGCGGCTACCTTTTTCCCCGTTGAGTAAAATAGCATTTACTATTAAAGCGTAATCATCATCCTTTTGCTGGTAGATATTCTAGAGCGATATCATCCCAGAGATGAGGATGCGGATGGTATTTGGTATTGTGTTGGAATTACTGGATATCGTGTAACAGGAGTGCGGCATTATTTTTTGCCTCAGCCCACCCATCTGTAGTATTATTTTCCATTGTGTACGTGTTCTTAAAATTCATAGGAGATTCAATTCCTCCCAACAGAGATGTGGAGAAAGATATCAAGATTATTATCTGCACTGCTGCTACTTGTATTTATATAGATGCATTATAAGACTATAGATATATCCTTCTACTGCAAATATACCACAATGTTCTTTTTAATATCATCAGATTGAATTACGAAGTTGAATGAATATCTGCACTGGTATCTCCCGGTCTAAGATTACCTTTGGGCCCGTCACCCGTATACTTTGACTAGTTTCTTCAGGCAAGACAGTTTTATATACTGACGGTGGTGCTGGTAGTGGCAGTTATACAATTGGCTGTGTGATAATATGGATGTGATGGTTGTTCTTCTGGTTCGGGTTCAATTTGAACTGTCGGAGTAAGCAGTATATGTAGTTGTAGGAGTAGTCTGGTAGTGCAGGGCAAACAGTGTATACCTTTTTATTAAGAAACTACTACGCAATTTAGTAAGAAGACGAGAAAATTCAATTATCTTTTTTGTGTAAAATCTTTCTTGCTTTCGCAAGAGACTTCCTTTTGTCTCTCTCTCTCTGCGTCTCTTTCTGGTTGTATGGGGAAGTGGGGGATTTTATAGAGATGAGTATTACCTATATTATGTGTTTACGAATGTTTATACATGCGCAATTGCATCATTGACTGTATTATGATGCAGTAAAACACACAAACTGCAGTGCAAAGACCTGTAATGTTTATGAGATGGTTTTAATTTTGCTCACTTGCGCAATATTTTGCACTTTCTTGTAGAATGAGTAGTAAATGTATCTGTTCGTTTTCTTCCTTTCGTGTATTTAGTAGCAATGTGTAGGTATATGTCCGTGTGTCTTCCCTGGGTTTTCTATGTAGTTACTTAAGTAATGAGAATCTGTGTGGTAGACTTTACTAATACGTATTATTGCTTTTGTTTACTGAGTTAAAGCTACATTGAAAGAAAAGGCACTTTAAGTGTAAACCGAAATGAGAGCGAGTCAAGGTAGTAAAATCCTGGGAGCCAAGTAATAAAATGGAGGAAAAATAAAATCCAAAGATAAAAATACTAACAAAGTGTGTACTACAGTAACCGTAAATAGTAAACCCGGGTCAGGATACATTTCCAGTAAAATCGCCCATTCATAAATGAACTAACAATAATAACACTGCAAGTATTATCACAGTAACGTTTGTAGTAGTGGTAGAATAAGTACTTACTTCTACTACAACTTTGAGAAAGAAAATAAATTTCGGGTTCAAGTACTCGTATTAAACTTTAAGTGATTTATTAAACCGTCAAAATGTTATGACTGCTTCAGTTCTCATCTCACTAATGTGTGTAATACAATTTTTATAGACTTCACTTTCACTACAGTACTATAATAATATAACAAATGGTCATATAATTTCCTGATTTGGAAAAAAATGTATTTAATTGGTTATAATAGGTATGTAAATCTAAACACTCAAGTGTATTATGCGTTAAACCTTTCCCGTTGGAAATTTTTCTATTAACGTGCGGCACAACCTTGAGACTTGAGACAGTGAATTATTTGTGTATGAAAATTCCTTGAATTTCGTCTAGAAATCATAAATTAAATGCTTAACTCATTAATTCCAGTGGAGACACTTGCTCCCAGTTCGTTACCACAGATAAAACAATATTTGCATTTATATTTACCTCTGTTCGCTTGGCATTAATATTATTGTCTCAGCCTCGCCAAATCTCCCTTCGCTGTAGGATGGTTTAAAGTCAATGCCATTGCATTCACATAGGAGATCTGAAATCTCTCCTGTATTTATTTATGATGAAATGTATACACAGTATATGTACCTCAAGTTAACTCTTGAGTAAGCAGGCAAAGCCCTACACGTACTACTTCCTTTTGTCAATTCTGCGCTCGTCGACCAAGTGGAATATATAATATTATTATGTCAAGTTATAAATGTTGAAATTTCCTTGCGAATCCCAGCACCTTACTTAATGCAATGTAAATAAAGACTTGTGGAACACCTCGTCGAGCTTAATTTTGTTCATCTTGCCATAATTAAATTACAAGTTTGTCTTCTTTGGTTGAATGAGCTCCGTTGGAGTTCCATTTTATGTCCGCTAAACTGAGATGAATCGAGTCGACCAAAGATTCACAATGAACTGGAGACCCACAACTTCTTCAACTTCAATTAACGTTACCGTTTCGCTTCTTCCATTTGCATCTCATTTCATTAGTGTACCTTTTCTTGTTGTGTTTTACTTTACTCTTCTGACTTTCCTGCTTTTCCTCCTTCATTTATTATTACTGTACAAATTCTCTTCTTCTCCTGCCTTACACAATTCTCTGCAAACAAACGCGTTGCAAATTGCACAATGCAGTAGGCATATACTATCTGTACTATATACAGACAGAAAACACAGGGAGAAAAGACGAATCATGATGATGACATAAACAACACTCTCAACGTAACTAACAACTTTCCAGAAAGTGGTAATTGCAAATTCTGCCTGGCTTCATTCATCCAGGCTTACTGTCTACCTCTTATACCTACATAATTATCCTCTCTACGACTAAATCTATACAATTCATATTTTATTCGCTTATAACAAATCTAACGTCGTTTATATTTTTATAATACATACAATAATTTGTATGCATATATTACTATAGGTTTGCGCTGCCAAAAATTGTTCGCAATTGTTCTCAAAATTTAATTTACTTCGCTGTTAGCTAAATATTAAAAGTAGGCAAATGACACAGCTATATAACTACGAAATGAATACCACAGGTAAAAATAAAAATTAATACGGTCCATATAGAATTGGAGTCTCCATAATATTCTATCATTTATCTCTACTACTTATATACCTACTAATAGAGAGTGGACAATTAATATTGTTAACAACCACTCTCATTCTGAGTGACTCTCTATAGGTATCCATGAGTATGTGTGTGAAAACTGAGTGAGTGTGTCTTTATGGTTAGTTGTTAATTAATTTTCTCTCGCACATGTTCTCATAAAAGAGCTCTAATCAAAAATACTTGTATATATCGAAAATCCAGGTGTGTTCTTTAAATAAATGTTACCAATACATAAAGTGCGATATATTTAGTAAGCGCGTGGGAAGTGAAAATAACTGTGTGAATTTATGACTGTGCAGAATCAAAATGCTCTTAGGAGCTTGAATAGGGATATGCACGGAAAGAACGTACAAGAGAGAGAAACAGAAAGCGCTTCTTCGTTTTGCTTGCACGCTGTGCTGTCTATACGAGCAACACGAGTAAGAGCGAACCGCTACTACTCCCATGACTGTCCATGTAAAATTGCAAGTGTCTTTCTTGCATTCTCTGCTCTGTTCCATTGTATATAGAAGAAGAGAGAGCTTTCGTTAGAGAGAGAGAGAGAGAGAGAGCCGGTGAGAGAACGTATGGCTGAGAGAGAGAGAGTAGTAGAGTTGAGTGCGGATGTGATACTGCATTATATAAACGGGGCAGGTCTAGACAAGATTTAAAGTCTGCAAAGGATTTGGATTGGACCGTCAAATCGCTCGATATTCATTTCATCTGCAGTGTAGCTGTAGTAGTTCTCTGGCAGAATAGCCGCGTAGCAAAACGGCTCTCTCTCTCTTTCTTTCCGACGCAAAAAGCGGAGAGAGAGAGAGAGATGAGATGAGGAAAGCATTTTCCTTTGCTTTCTCTGTACGCTTCTCTCTTCTCCGTTCATTTCGTAATAAACGACTTTTCCCTCTAAACTTGTGCAATCAACGATTTTAACACTTATGGACTATACCACTACAAACAGAAGTGTACCAGAGTATTATTTGTCAATGTAGAAAGTGGGATTGTGAGAAATTATAGAGGAATCGTATTTTTATTGATGTGACACAATGTAATGGATGTAATGCGTTGCGGTATGGAATGAAGTATGAAATGAACCTTCACTTTTGGCTTGGAAATTGCACCCGAGGACTCTCTCTCTCTCTCTGTTTCTCTTTTATACCACTATGCTTTTGCTGTGTACGTACTTACGTGTGTTTGTACTTGGACGTGTAGTACAGAGTTGGATCAGTAGTGAGACTTGGTAGAATAATAGACGAGACATGCCATATAGATACCAATACATTTCTCCTCGCCTGCTTCACTATAAACTTACAATTAGTGGTGTCTGGCTTGAGAACGAGAACAGAACGCTGCTACTTTTTCTCTCTATGCCTTCATTTCCCAACTTCCTCTATAACATTTAGTAATGGTGTATCTTGTACCTGTGTGCTTGTATCTAATACATATAATAGTGTAAGATATAATTGTACAGCTAAAAGGTAGGTACAAATAGCATCACTCTGTACCAACTAAGGAATTACACTACTCACTTTGGTACATGCAGTAGATGTGTGTGTGTGTGATAGTTGTGGATTAACTGGTAAAGAGTGTGTGTAACTTTGTAAAGTATATAGAAGGTTGATACGTTTATACGTACAAGCAGCAATTGATATTATGAACCTTCCGCCAAATTATTTTCCTTAATGGTACCTTAAAATTAGAACTGGTAACCGCTACTACTAAAAGCCAAAAGCAATCTACCATACCGTCGAGGTACCTACAGAGGACGAGGGCACCTTCACAATATATTGTATGCTGCATTCTGTATATACATTCGTATATGTATGTGGTGTAGGCAATTAGGTATATTTATTACTGTGGATTTCCTACATATAGCACACACACCTGCTTTACCTTGTATATAGAATGTCTGGCTCTTTCTCTCTCTCTCTTTCTACAGAGTCTATGTATTACTTTTGCACTGTGAACGAACAGAAAGCAGGAATGAAAGACTTTCTGTGGTATTATACTCCGTAGCACCATTGCATGCGGGATCTGGACTTTTCTATAGATGAGAAAGTTAATAATGCGAGCAATCTCGTCTATAATCAATTTTATTTTAGCTGTTGCCAATCCAATCCTCAGTTTATATCCTCATGCCACTTGTAACTACTTCTTCAGTCTGTATATAGATATATTTGTATAATGCTACTGGTAAGTTATGCAGGAATTGTTATTAGTTTTATAATGAACATGACTTTCAAGGTAAATAGTTTGACATGGATTTGCATGGACATAATAAATCTGAAAGTATTTATCATTAGAAGCAAAAGTTAATTTGATTTAATTTGCTATTGGCAGGCATTTAGGCGTTTGGTAAAATTAATTGTACTGTTATTAGGTGCGTTGTGCTAATCTTCCATGTGTAAGGTGCCGATTTAGTAAAAGTGTTTTTCTGTTTTGGATAATTTATCGTGTTTGGTCAAAATAGTCAATGTTTATCCTATTGGTATATTAGCGATATATGTGCTATACTTATTTACTACATTGAATGTAGCTTAATATTGAATGAGTTTATTGCTGCGACGTAGTAATCGTTTACGAGTTACGTACGTCTACGGCGTAGTTCTCCGTTCGGATGTGAACTTCAGTGAGTCAAAGTAAAAACACAGTACAGTGTAAATAAAGGTTCAACTGATACTTTCACACAGAAATTAGATAGCTATATGGAACTTTCTTTTCATTTCCACACTATAAGCTGCAATTTTAACGATTACATTTTGTCTGCGCCGACATCCATCATTTTGACGTTTAAACGAGTTTGAAAACATTGAAAACTTCTATGCAACATTTTATTTTTAAAATGCAGTGTAATTTAGAATGGACAAATTTTTAACCCTAATCTGAAATGCAGGAAGTGATGAAATTGAAAGGTGCAGGTAGAGTGGATTTCGTTCATTTGTACTTAATTTAGTTCGTACACTTGTAAAATGAAGGAAAATGTGCAAACAATTATTAGGAATTTGTTTGACACGTGAGTTGTGTATTGACAACTTGTATAAGGATGTAAACAACATAATATTATTGCTTTACGATATTTCGGTTTAATGTGCAAAGTTCATGCTAAATCATAAACTAAGATCGTTGTCTCAGCTTATGTGATGAATAAAGTTTTAAACTTGAGATTTCCTCAATTTAAACCGTGATGTGTTTTGTGTACACTTTCAGTTATGCTTTATTTGGAAACTAAAGTTGTTACTCTACGGATGCACAATGTGTGTGGGTTCCTATGTAGAATTATTTTTAAATCCGCTCGTCTCATGTAACATGGCTACAACTACGCAGTTAATGTTTAATGATGCAAGTTGTACGACAACTTGAACTAGAAAACAAACAAAGTACTTTTCTATGATGTTACACTAATATGATACGAATGTGAAAGACTTAACGATACAATGGTCTCTGCTTCCTATTTTGATACACACTACGAGATGTAATACAATTTAAACTATATAGATTATAAATGTCATAAACAGTTACCGAAAAGTTTAAATATGACCTTTTGTCCTCCACCTGGAAAACTGATACTTAGGTATCAGTATTATCTTATTATCTATCCTTATTCTGTTTATTTCGTAAAGATTTCGCAATCATGATTGAAAATAATTTGTAATTGCTGACTGACCTGACGGGACAAGCGTCACTAGAACCTATATTTCATAGTCAAAAATTTTTTAGATTCCTACAAAAATAAAATAAACGGCTCAGTCAGTTTCGATGAAACACACTTTTTTACATGAATTGTCTTTACACTTTTAACTCATTTTTGTGTTTGCCTGTATAAAATTTTTAAATGCCCAGTTGATTTATAAGTGAAATTCATCGCTTGTATTTATACGCCTAAAATTTATAAAAACATTCCTAAATGTGAAATGTTACTGTGAAGGCCTAAAATGTTAATTTGCGTTCTTATAGGATGCTAAAACTATTTTCCCCATTATACAATGCACGTGTTCCTTGTTCTGTGCAACCCATCTCATATATACTTCTATATATGTTTTATAATTCACGAAAGCCTTTGTATGTGTATTATATAATGACATCTGTAATTTCAATTAATTATCCATGTGAAAACCACTTCAAATTTAGTATGAAATCATGTCGCTTCGCATTAAAAATATTACTAACATGACTGAAGTCTCTTTATTACCGTTCACACAGGGAAAACGCAAAAAGCCTGGTGCTTATAGGAATAAGTAAGCTACAGCATCTATCACATCTCCACAATATTTTGATCGTGAATATCTCATCATTACATACTCCGTGTACTTACTTATGCCTTGCATCTATACCGTGGCTTCTGCTGCAACGTATAGAAGCATTAATAAGATTGTACAGGCTTATTTGACTGTTACCTTCCCTTGTCATGCCATCATGTAACTGCCAACGAATGTAAACCACATCTCAAAGTTCGTAAGCTTTTAGTTGATTATTTCTGATGTGATGTCTACCATGGACTGTGTTGGAGCTGGTAGAGTTGGCAGAACAGAAGGTAATTCGTGTTGACGTTTGTAAATTCAAAGGAGTAAAAGCCTCACCGCACAGAACACACCGTACTTTGTATAGAAAATGTATTTGTAATTTGTAATTCACTCTTACATGCTGTTCGTACGGCTCTTGCTCTCGTTGTTAGTATTAAATAGACACTTCAACTGTGATGCTGTGAAAGAAACATTAACCACGACCACTTTAATAGCAACCACATAAACCAATAGAGTGCAATAATAGTGTGGATTAGTCCTATTAGTATTTGCAGTAAATAATCTGTTTCTACAGAACTGCGTCACTAATGAATGGCACGATAGTGAATTATTATGTTCACTCGAGTACAAAGTAATATGTAAAACAACACATTATTCTATTAAAAACTAAAACTATCAACACAAACATAAACTCTATGTATTTCCATTAAAGAAACTTTAATATTATTTATATTCCTTTACAGTTTCACACTTTTGTGTGGAATTGCACCACTCGCTCTGATGACCTTATGCAAATGCTGATAGGAGGTGTAAGCAACTTCACACGTTTTATAGACATTGACATGTGGAATATTAAATCTACTATGTACCTATATAGCTATAACATACTCAATTCAACAGGAAATACATAAGTAGGAATTATGAATATGAACCATGAATAAAGGAGCATATTGTTATTATCTGGATACATCTGAAGGATACAGCAATCCAATCGATCTCGTACAACTCAGAAGCGTTTACTTTCTCATAAAGAATTAACAAGTTTCGTGACTGTTCCACAACTATAATTTGCTATTTGCAAAAGCAACAGCCTCATTTTTAGCAATTTTTTCTGCGCATAAGGTTTACATGCATGAACGTGTAATATGAATGACAGTATTATTACACTGTTATCGAGTGCACTGTATAATTTCGATGTAATGCGTAATATGCAGTCTTATGCAGATAAAGTAAAATGTTTCTTACATGTTGAGTTGTAAGACATTAATACACTCCGCTGCATTTCAAACAGATTTTTTCCAATAGTATCATCACAGGATTACATATAGATTTCCTTTTATGTTTTTCATGCAAACGCAACGGATATAGAAATTATGTTAGTAGGCACCAATGCAGATGCAAACATGAAATTGTATTCTGGACTTTATGCAGATTTCGATTATGATAGAATTGAAGACGAGTATCTTGATTCGTGGTATTTTATTATAGTGCTATAGCCATATAATAACTAATACTGTAAGTAATGTTGAAAAATTGGGTTGTATACATAAAATGCAGCATTAAGGCAAATTTTATTTACAGCTTTGCTTGTGATATACTGCAGCAGGGTTTCCTGCACTATTACCAAGACTGTTAGTATATGTACATACATCTATTAATAGTTGCAGAGCGTAGAATGATAGATCAATAACTGTTTGAAAAGTAAATTTTTGACATGTCTGAATAGTATTTTGATTCTATTAAGCTTATTACACATCCGATTTGCCTGATTTTAATACATAGTACATGTGACATAGATCATAAATTATATGTACCAACTCACTAATTAATACAGATGTGAAATGGCACAGATATAGTATCTGTATTTAATTGATTGTAATAATAACTGTAGGTAAAGAGTAAAAAATCAGTATGTACGGTTATATTATCGCCTTCTCCAGGGAAAAATGATCAACAGTAATATTTTACCCTCTAAGGAATTTTATAGGTATAAAGTGGAAATCTGATGTGCAGTTTGGATTGTTTTTAGTGTTGATTTTTCATTAAGCAACAATCACAATCGAAAAGCAATTTATGGAAAGCTTGTCGAAATAAACATTGATTTGTTAAAAATGCCCTATAGAAGCCAAATAATCCCTATAATATGAAGCAATGTTCTTTAATATTTTGGATTGTGTCACACTCATTGCAATATACATGTAGTTATTTATAATGAGATTAAAATTTGTAAGCTCGTATATTTATTTTGTTGTAAGCGAATGTTAATAGAAACGTATATGAGTAGTATATGGTTAGTATGTGTGAAATAGTGTTTCGCACAAGACACTTATGAAGCATACTTAATGTTGGCTAGCAATAATGTTTGGTTAGTGACAGGGCAGGAGCAGTAAAAGCTTTATTATGAAATATGAGTGCGGCTAGTTTCGTTGGGAGTATAAGAAGATGGTGATAATGGTTGTGTATGAATGGAGAAGGCATATATAATTTCAGCACTAAATAGGTCCCTGCTGTTGTTCCTCTTTTTGGTTTCCAATGTACGTAATTGTAATAAAGTTGCTGCTGCTGGAAGTGGGTTGTTCTTGTTGCGGTTTCACTCACGCTGAGCTGACCGGGTTTGCTTTGAGGTTTCACCATCTCATTTATTTCCGGTCATGACTACATCGTGGATGACATTAACGCGCAAACAGACTCTGCTTCTGCTAGACGTAGACATATGCAATCAGGGAGGCAAGGAGAGAAAGCAAGCTCTGAATTATAACTGAACCTCAAATTCATCAGTGCTCTATGTGTGTGCACCGCATTATTTAGATAACTGAAAAACATGAAAAAAGATTAGCAATCAGATGCTACATGCTGAGAGAGACTATATAGCTACACAATGCTCTTTTATTCAACTACTGGTAGATAGAGATACTATGTAGATATGTCCATGGAAAACAAATTAAATTCTTATTATTACTAGCAGAACACACGTCGTTTCTGCAAATGTCTAACTCACCCGACAGAAATCTGTGTAGTAGGCTTTGTTAATGAATTATTTAGTTTGCCTTCTCACATTTCCCATAGAGCATCCTTGGACAGAAATAGATATTTGCATGAGTAATTGTTTTAAGGCACATTTATTAATAATCTCTGTTAGAACGTATCACGTAGGTGGACATTTAATGTGTATGACTCATCACTTATCAGGTAAGAAAAAATGCTGCTGAGATGGCTCTGTAGCTTTTGTAAATTACAACATAATTATATTTTCCTGGTCTAGAAATAGAAACTTGTCTGTTTATCTTTTTGGTTTATGATTAAGTTACACTCTCATTTTCCTTGTTCTATTGCGTAGCTATTCGATTTCCCCTTCTCACTCGATTTAATATTAAACCTCTCTGTGGTTGAAATGTCTATATCTCATATACTATAGACAATTAGACACCATATAGTCCAACAGCCCAAGTCCTAGATAGAAATAGTAATATGTATATAGGCAGAGTATGCATCTTAATCCTTTAATTATTGCTGATGTACTATTAGAGTATTATAATAATAATTTTGATGTTATTATCTGATAAGTTAAATATATTAAAGTAAGTTCATACTCGCATTTTAGTAATAGTCAGTGTTCATTTAATACATGAATTCAGAATACAAAATATGATTAACTGTGAAATAACTGAATAGGAAAAGGAACTTTAACATAAGTGAAGGTTGGAAAGTAAGACTGTACACTATACAGATCATTATACCATGCTAATCCTTTGCCTGTCAATTTGATAATTCTTTACTACACCAAAATGCAAAAATATGGTAGAAATGTGATTGATTTTCAATTTGGGAGAGTTTTGAAATGTAGCAGAATAGAATTGACAGGAATTTCATTGACTTATTGCGATTGATTTGCATTTTGGTTGTTTTTGGTATTTGCAGAAGCATTTGTGAAAGGCATTGATGATTGAGCAACTGAAATCTCACGTTTCATGTCACGTTACAACATGATGTCAGTTTTACTGTAGAACTGCGCTAGTTGAGTGAGTTGAGTTTTGTAGCTGTAGCAGTCTCGCAGTGCAGTGTATTATATTGAGTTGACGGTGGGATTCATTCAATTCAAACTATGGGTTTGCTGAGTAGAGAATTACAAACTGTGAATCCACTTGACTTGTGTGTGTTGCAGAGAGTTGATTTTGACTTTGAGTTTGACGGGAAGCGGCAGCTGAAAGATTTTTCTAATCTTTTTGCTCCTCCAAGTCACTTCAGTCACTTTCCCTCTCTCTCTCTCTCTCCTCCATTCTTCACTTTGCTTTCCCATCCAAAATCCAATGTGTGCGATCTGCGATGTATGTAATGCCAACTACACACAAGACAAGCCTCCTTCAATAATCCTCCTATTTTTATTTCGACGAAGATGTAACGGTGTGCACTCCAAAGATCACACCTCCATTGCACCTTCTACACCTCGACAGACGCATTCAGCGTCTACAATGCTCTGCACCTTTTATAACAATACCAAAAGTGTTCGTTGTCAAGCCATGAGATCCCAAGTCATGTCAAGCCAATGCCACCTCATTTCTTTCAATTTCAAATCACTTTTAGCCAAATCCTGAACTTATTTTCTCCGAATTATCCACCTCATTGCTCTCTGCCTGACGAGGCGCTTCCACAGTCAGAGTTCGTCGTCCTTTCCCACCTTCTTCATGCCAAGTAAATGGAATTTGGTCTTAAGAAAGCTTTACCTGCCAACTACTTACGGGCAAACTTCTTCTTCCGACATATTTATGCTATACGCTATTTTTCAAAATCAACTTTATTTTATTCCTCATAGTAGTGCTAAGCTAACGAATTACATACTCACAAAAGTAGCTTTATTTTATGCAGTGAAGTAAGTGACTGCAATTTTACACTGGTTAAATGTTTACTCTTCCGAATATGCATTTTTATAAGGAAAGCTTCTCTTTCCAAGTATTTCTATTTATATAATAAGCTTACTTTATTCAACGTTAATTTAATGAGTGTAGTCACATAATAATATCTGCAAAAGTTGATGCAAATGTAAAAACAGAATATTTGTAAGAGGTACAGAGTACAGACTAACGGGACCCTGCAGTCAAAAATTCTAAGAATAAATACAGTACTATGATATGATCAAGCTTGTTGACCAAAAAGACCGAATCATTTATTTATTTGCGTTTTGTAATTTCCTTTAATTGCATTTTAAAACAGATTAATGCATTGTCTGAGCTCTGAGCTGACAATTTTACATTAAACATGGAAGCAACTGATTTTAACAAACATTTCAATTAACGATGAAGAACCTGATTCAAACGGCCTGTTTGATCAGTAAATATAATTGAGAATAGCATAAAATGGGTATGGAGACAAAAGTTTGAACTAGCCTACCGAAGTTGTGATACAGCGTGAAAATGATTTGTATCGTATCTATTATTATAAACTCTGCCATTGAATTACTATTACCCATTCTACCTCTACGTATTTTATTAGAGATAATCTTAAAAGTACTCGTGGAAGATAGATGAATACAGTATAATTATTTTTAACCATACGAAGAAATGTACGTATATAGAATAAAGAGTTCCCAGCAATTTATTTATAAACTTAACTTAACCTTTCCATATTTCATTTCTATTTATAAGCATTACAGACTATAGGGAACAACTATGCAGTACACATACATCAATGCATTTACAAATTTTGTTGAAATACATAGAAACAGAGCTTTCTTAGGAATACTACTACAGTTCTCTCAGTAGTTGATATTTCATTTGGGTTTACCTACTCTGACCACATGCAAGTACAACGGTAGTACTAAACTAAGTCGAAAAAATTGCATCTAAACTCTTTATCCACTCCATTCATTCAATTGAATCCTGTGGTAGGAACAGCAGAAGAAGGAAAAGTCAGAGGTAAATCCGAAGGACAAATTATTTTTTCACTTCGCTTTGTGCAGACAAAACGGAGAGTGAATCGATTGCTTTTCTATTAGGTGCAAGTCTGTAAATGGAAGAAGTCAATAGCTCAATAGTCATTTCTCCGAATTTCTGCTTCTCTGTTGAATGAAATGAACTCACATCTCTTCTCAAGTATTAGTCTCCTTCTCCGAAAAAGTCTCAAGTGATTTTTCTTACAGCATGGACGATTTTTTATTACAAAGGAACGGAATACGCACAAACTTTTTTAAAAATTGGCCATTAAAAGTCTCTATGCCTATAGGCATTACTTTCTTAAACATTCTTGAATTCCATAATGATAAAAAATCAGATATTAAATCTGTTAAACTAGGAATTAATATAAATTGTAGTTGCTGTAAAATTGTAATTCGGCAAATAAATTACAACGCAGACTTAATTACAGTTAATTTTTTTCAATCTTCAATTGGGCTAACTAAGTTTTGGCATATTAGGCATTTTATTAATTTGTTTTAACTATCACTTTAAGAGATTGCTGCTTGAATGCTGTTAACGTGAAGTTTTTTAGTCAAAAGAAGCAGTTGGAAGGATTTCGTTTTGTGAAATGATGCTGTCGAGTACCTGGAATCGTGTGATACCCCAAAATGAGCACCGAAGTCCCTAATGGTGCATATCTATACACTCCAATAGTTTTCTTTGTTAGTTTTGGCTTAAGGTGAGTATACAGAGGTCACAGATGAAATTACCATGTATATACCCTAATAGAACATACAAGATCCTCCTAATCGTCAACTATAAACTATGAGTGTAATATAATAATGTATGTATGTACCTTCTGTATGTGTATTATGTGGGTACGTACTTTCCCGTGACTTTCCCAGAAATGCTAAATCCTTGAGGGCTAAAATTACATCATTATTCAGTTCCCTTTAACCAAGTCAAACGTGGGCAATTTAATTTGCAAGAATAACATGATGAGTGTATAATCTACAAATTAGGTCGTATTGTATATAAAAATGACAGTTATTCACAGACAGTGAATGGAAACAGCTTGAATGTCCTCCAGTAAAGTCTAATTAAGGATTCTGGGAAAGGTGTAACTGTAACTACCTATGCATGTACATCTTTAGTATCAGTATCAAGGATATTACTTATATTAAGTAAGAGAAATATTCTACCCTTGTTTTATAACTAACACTGACATTGAACATCTATTACAAAAGAAGAAAATTCTTCTTCAGTTTAGGGATTACACACCCACGTAGCATTCTCAAGTCAATACAATTAGGTAGTGTACACAAGCAGTAGCTATAGGTAGCAATTTCATCCTTACACAGTAGCGGTGTTCAATTAACTGGAGATTATAGTCTGCTCCATATGTTTCTCCCGTGAAAAACTTTCTTCAGCTTTCTGGTGTTTAACTTTTGTGCATGTCGCAGCAGTAAAGTGAGTTAAGTGCAGCACTACTAATAATAATCCTGGTACAATGCAATATGAGAAACTTCATCAAGATGCCTTATATGTATATACAGGACTTATAGAATGCAACAGACCACAAGACATGCAATAATGCAACATTGAAAGATCATATTTTCTTGTACAAAACCTATAAAGTATAAATTCTATTAGCAAATGCTATAATTCCACTGTGTTATTACTCTGGTGGTTATAGGCCGTAATTGCAAATAATTTACTTGGGCAGTTTATACGTGTACATGTCTATGTTCTGTACACATGCAATGTGTATGGATGCATAGGTACACATATTTCATGAAAAGAGTATAAAATTGTATTATAGTTTCTCCGTCTGAGTCTGCGATCAGCCTAGTAACAAAAAGTAAGGTCGTGGTCAAAGTGAAGCATTACAAGTACATTACATTTGTTCATGGTTGCTCTGCCCGTGATACATAACTATTATATAACGAACATAACATACCGTCAAAGGAAAGTGCACAGTTATTATACGAGTTCTTGCCTCTTGTCGTAAAACTCTGTAAATCCAACGTGGCTTGGATGGATTTCAGAGAGCTAAATAGCTTATTGTTAGACGTTAGTTTTTTGCCCGTCGTGGTCGTATTTGTCTTCTTGCTAAAGTCTCCTTTCTGCTTTTTTGTCAAGTTCTGCTCTGCTAGCATTGTGGGAGCAGCTTAGGTCTTAGGGATAATATATAATGCAAATTGCATCTGAATAGCAGTCACCAAAGGTAGAAAGATCACGCCAATGTCTTCTAACATTACATACTAACAGTAGAACTCTATTTGGCAAATGCATATTTAAATATATTCTTAACGAGCATTACTATACTACTATATGCTTATAAGAACATAATTTTATATAGTCTTACACTTAAAATACAGAACAAGGGCTGACATTACGTAAAATGGCTTGCAAAATATTTTTGTAGTGACAATTGCAAAAAAGTTTCAGAAAAATCTAAATAAAATATTCTAATGTATTTGTATAAAATGTTTTCCCTTGTATTACGTATTCCTCTGTTTTTTTAAATTTTAAGGTTGAATCTCACTGTCTCACTGTGTCTTATGTTCATTTCCACTTGGATTTGGTTTCATTTGCTTTGTAATCTAGATATAGTCTAGATACTTCCCTTTTATAATGGTGTCTACCTATACATAGCAATTTGGCTCTAGAAACTTATATTAGTGAGTTATTATATATCTGGAGTAGTTTGTCTGTCCTTAGCAGGTGTGCTCTTCACAGTGAGAGTTAGTTGAAGTTTAGCTATGCACACTGGTGGGGTATTTTCCTAAGTAGTTGTAGAATTGCATTGAACTGAGAGTAAAGTGTAGGTACTGCACTTATAAGCTGTGTGTAAATATAAAAAGTCATGCTTGCCTATACAAAGACACTATTATATACGAAACAGAGTATCAGTAGTAGTAGTAGCGACTTGACTACACATCGTACAAAAGCCATAAAATAGCAGTATATAAGTATAGCAGGGTATTCCTTTAGTTGCATAGGTACCTTATGCATTCAACTCCACTATGAAAGCAAGTAAAAAGAGAATAGGGATTTCTAGTACGTAGTAGTGGTTTGTAGGTAGTAGCCGTAGACATAAGCATAGCAGCAGAAGCAGTTCAGTAGCTGTTAGCTAACAAAATAAATGTATTCTAATAGAGCAGAGACATTACATAGCTATACACACAGACAGAGAGCTTATAAAGTCAAAGCTACAGAGCAGCAATGCCCTGTGTAAGAGTTTTACACGGAGAGTGTACATTATAGAAGAGTCTACACGAATCTGCAAAGTCTGCATAGTGCATTTGCAATGTGAAGGTTAGAAAAGGTCGTACGGGAGGCTATTTCGGATTTCCTCCGTAAATGCGATCGGTGTAGTGTACGATTCGTACTAGTAGAAATTGTGTAGACGAGAAGTGTAGTAGTAGGACGGGAGGAGTTGTAGCAGTAGTAGTGGCAGTGGCATTATCAAGGGAAGGCTACAAGAGTCGTTTCGGGTATTATAGTGAAACTCAACTGAGTAGAAACTGAAGTGAGTGAGAGAAAGAGAGACAGAGTCAGAAATACAGAGTACATATAGTACAAAGCAGCCAAATCAAGTCAAGTCAACTTGAGCAGAGGCAGCAGCAACGGAATCTCTAGCCAAACTCTAATCTTCTTTCGTACATTGCACAGTCTACTACCCATTGCATTACTTGCCTGAAGAAGGAGTATCTGAAATACACTTGAGCAGTATAGGAATAATATTGCCTCGTTTAGACTTACGCCAAATTTTCTTTTCACCACCACCACTCTAGCAACTACTGTCCTCCACGATTCATTATATTCTTTAATTTTATTTCACCATTTGCACATATCTATCACACAAATACTTCTGCCAGGAAAGTCATTTTATTCAATGCTGGATAAGGGAGAAGAGGCAGGTTGGCCCTAGTCGAGTATTACACGTACAAATTGTAATTTGTCGGAATAGTAGAAGTTTTATATCCGCTAATAAGTATTCCTAGCTGTAACCTTGATGTACACCACAAATTTTACTAAATTCTTTCCATAGTCCTCGTGAATAAGAAACGTACAATGGGGGAGCAATTTAAGTGACCTTCATTTCATCTTCGTTTTCTTCTTCTTCTTCTTCTTCTTTCTCAGAATTTTCTTTAAACTTTCAGTCATTGGACGCTCCATGTAAACGGTTCCTTCCTCCTTTCCTCAGAAAATCAATAAAACATTTCACATACACGCTAATAATACAGAACGAATAAGAAATGTATGCAATTCCAAGACACAGATGCAGATGCTAACTCCATTTAATACCAACTACTCTGTATGACTTGCTGTAGTATAAATAATGTATAAGTATGTATAGTAAATGCGTAATAAATAGCAATAAAATAGAAAGGAGTAGACACAGAAGTTCAGTTCGTAATAATAAATAACCCAAGTGAATCATGGTCATCCAAATGTATAAAGTGCATTTACGAAATTTACATAAATCGATTGATGCATTATTGATACTGATATAGTTACTGTCTGGCTAGGAATACATAAGCATACATGTGGCGTAATATATTTGTGCATATATATACATGCTACATAATTTAGTAAGTATTATATTGGCAGAGAAAGGGAGAGCAAATAAAATGCAGAAAGAAATATAATATGCAGTTTAGGCGAAAGTAAGTAAGTAAGCCTCTGATTAAACTCGCACTGAAAAAGGATGCAATCATTTATTTCAACTTATCCCTTAACTCAATTTGTTTGGTACATACATATATCCCATACAAAATAATACAAACAAAAAGTTTTACAATATTAGTTTATGTATATAGATTTGCCGCTGTCCTAGCCATAATTAGTTGTTGTTTTGTAATTAGTATTTTCCATTATTATGGATTTGTGGTTGGTTATCTTTGAAATAATTTTTCATGGTATTATAAGTCGAAGTATTAATGTATAGGTGAAAATCGGAGCCTTTGTTTTGAAACAGTATGATTGAGGCTTATTTCTCTTCATGTTGAGATTCATAGGGTCGATTTCTTTAATTCGACGTAATATGTTATTACTGACAAATAATGGAAAGGAATAAGAAATGGAACCCAATGCAGCATATGCACGCTTGGACAAACTTGTGTGTTATGGAAGACTTGCACAGAAAGACTTGAGAGAGATGTATGCAGAGATGCATCTAAAGACTAACCTAAGATTACGTACATTTATAACAGTGGAGATTTATTACTTAATGCAATCCACGCAGAGATGAGGGTCATGTGGCTAGACAATGTTAAGTGAAGTTAATATTTTGCCATATGTGTTTTATATTTATATGGGAAGAAACGAGTTACATTTTACTTTTTATTGCTCATTGTGCCTGTGCACAAGTTGCAAAGTCGATGATGGAGCGGATGTTGACACAGTCAAAGCCAAGTACACACAAGTCTAGACATCAATTCACTAACTAATGTAGAGCTGCAACATCAAGACAGATATTTTCCAAAGAATTGTTCTTTCGTACTTATATGTACAGAAAACAGAGCAGAGAAACGTTATGAAGCATAAACTGACTAACTAGAAGGACCGAACAGCAGGAGGACTATTGAGAAACTCACGTTTCTCACATAAATGCATGTCGTGTCCTCCAGTTCAAACTTAAAAGTCGCAAAAGAAGTAAAAAGTCGATTTTACTGTGCAATGTACCATAGTTATTTTTTCGTTGGTATCTCTCATCGGATCGGAACTCACATCACATTGCTAGGGAATTCGGGATTTCCGTCGCTTTCATACAATTCGTGAATTAAATCCTAAAAATGATCATCCGCGCTAATAGAAGTCAAAGCGCTTTGGACTTTTTAGCATTTTTGGATCGTTGGGAAACTAATCACATACTTTAATCCAACTTTGTGGAAATCCTACGGGTATTGTCAGCCTTTGCTTGGTAAAAGTGAATGAATGTACATATAGGAATTGTATATAGACAGACACAGGAAAATATATTGGTCTGATAGATTGGATGTGCTTAAAAAGATAAGAGGTTAGTATAATGTGATAATAAATTCCCTGTACCTCATAAATATATGATTACGTTATAAGTATTCTATTAGGAGGATGATGAGATACTTGCAGAAGGGAACAAGTCAGAGAAAATCTCATTATAAAATATTCACGTTTTCAAGAGACTATAATTCATTGTGAGCATTAGCGTGGCTTCTTCTAGGATATATTTATAACATGTTCAATAAGCTGCTCTCTCTCTGCGGCTAATGGGAATGGTGGTGTCATGTCCATGTTCATGTCTTCAGTTTTGAGATATGCGCTAATACCATGATGTGCTCAACTTTACACTCGATTTCTCGTAAGGCAATAATTTCACGGAAAATATCCAATGCTCAGTGGGCTGTAGATACAATTTCATAATCTACATAATCATCTTCTAAAATTACAGTTTGTTAAAACCCTTTACATATTTCATGACGGGAATGAATGTGAATATCTCTTTTGCAGTGCAAGAACACAATGTTCATGACATGACCCAACAAATTGAATAATTAATCAATCGTAACAAACAGGTAATCAGACAAAAATTTATTATTTACAGGGAATTCCTTTGTTCTTGTTAGATACATGCATGGATACTTTGAGAAACTCAATCTACTATCTCGCTCCATTATTGTGGTAAGTAATAACTGCATTGTTAATATTTGTTTATACGACTTAACTATATACAGAGTTGTTTCAAAAACAGGGTTATAGCATACAGAATAAATTATCACAGTTGAAAGACAATCCTGTTGTAGTGGATGGTAATGTATTAATAGCGTAATAAGTACAGATAGTACGTATGTAATTTCACACTTAAGGATATGACGAACTAAAATGATTTTTTTCAACTGCGTCAATTGCAAGAATCGTCTAATCACTGACAATGTTAACTTAATTCTGCAATTGACCATCTGAGAGAGTTTTTTACGACTTTGTTTAAAAATAGACTTAAGCCTTTGATTGGGTATACTCAGAGACATTTCGTATCATTCTCAATGTTTACAGATTGCAAGCATCATGAAAAGTACGTACGTGTAAATGACACTTTATCGCTTTATCGGAGCTTAACTATTATTTACATTGTATGCGCGAGAAAGAGAACAAGCTGATTTATCCAGGCATGTTTGTCACGAATTTTTGCTTAACTTAAATGCAAAGCAAATGCGTAACAATTCCATAAAAACAGTATGGTACTCCAGAAAATCTACATTAAGCCTGGTCATTAATACTGGAAATGTACAGAAACTCCCACAGTAATTTTACAATGAGACAGTCTGTTTTTGATGTGCCAAAAGCATCAAGAAAATATTAATATTGACAAAATATCCGTATAAATGAATGTCTGACATTAAGAAGTTTATTTTCCTATAATTAACAACTATGAATGCATAAAACATAATTATTATTGATTGTATACATCATTCGCTTAAGCAACTTACATAAATACTAAGTATGACTTGACTTATTAACTCTTGCATTTCTACAAATAACTAGCTACACAATGCAGCACTATATAATCTTATCAAACGGGAAGGGAGATCATTCATTTTCATGAGAAAGGAAATGATTGAAATGGAAACAAAACCTCAGAGAGATAAAATATTATCTAATGCTGAACTACACACAAATTTGTAACACTTACATTATATACACAACATACTGAGCACACAGTTCCTAATCTTTTACAGGCAAAAAGTATAAAACCATCTCCTATGGACTGTTATGGTTAAATTATGACTCATCAATGTATAACAGATAAAAAATCAAAACTGATAAAAAAAATAAAAAAATTCATTCAATCCGTTTTGTAAACACTTTTCCTGCTTTCCGTCACTTCAGAGTATCTATTTACAACGAGACTATAGTTAGACTCTAACAGGAATGAGTGCAATGTGCAAAATGCAACGACATTAAATGTAAACCACCACACGGATTCTTGTTTTTCATTTAACACGACCCATGTGGTATGCATAGCTTCGTTTGTACCACATGTATTCGTAAAACACATATATTTACTACATATAGGTTCATTATAAGTAATTGCAAATAAATTCGCACTATTATGGTCCAAAGTAAATCCTGGTTCTTTTTCTGTTTGTACTGGTACATGCCGGTGGTTAACGTAAGATGACGTGTTGTTTACAACCGCACAACCTTATATAACAGGCTTACTTAGTAAACGTTGCCCATTAATTTGTTATTGCAGCAATTAAGTAAGTGCGTCCACGTATTCAGCATGTGAGTATAATATTCTCTCGCCGATAATATGTTATTATTATTATCACACCGAGCTGGATCGCACAAAACAGTAATAACATTACGGCGAACGAATTCTGAGTCGGATCAAGTTACACACAGCGATAGCGATGATGATGATGGAATATGAGACAGCATTGTTACTGGGTGGTGTTAGTAACAAGGCAGAATTACATGCGCTAAAGCATTCATGGACATATTTTATTTATTGTAAATAGCAAGAGATATAAAGTAAAGTAAAGGGAAGCACTAGTAAGTAAGTGTAGCATTATAAATACATCTATTGCCTTATGCCAACTATTCAATATAATTTGCAACTGTTTATAGGGAAAATCTATTTTTGTGACGAATGATGAGGTGATTTGGTTGCACATTCTAAACACATACATGCTTAATATAAAAATACACAGCTTGGTAAGTTATACTTCACGTATATTACATCATTACCTACATGTTCAGGTACATATTTCCAGATAAAGTTCTTAGAGTGTATTATTAGTGTTAGTTATAGGCATACCATTGATACCTTACATGGTATACACACGTACCTAAATCCTTACGTAAAAAGATGACGATGAGTCAGGTGAATCACGTTGCAATGTTTTATGCTAGTAAGAGCTCCTGGAAGAAACAGGCACTGCGATATATCAAATTTCATTAAAACCACAACAATAATTTCGGTCAAATGGATCGAGTTGCTTGGAAATAATCGTTAGATCTGTGTTGAAGCTTTGTAGGTATGTGGAGTATGTACTATGTAAGAATATTACTTAAATTTTTTCCATACATTTTTTACTGTCCAGTTCATCATGATGGTAATATGAAGTAGTAGTAATACAATCATAACATGTTGTGCGATGAATATCTCCTAAACCGAATATCACTCCCACTGATCATATAAATTCTTTGCAGAAGTCAAACAAAAACATAATGCGTGCACATTTTACTCTTCTCTGTCTCTCTCTCAGGGGTAATCATTCTGATACGGTATGGTACATAATAATAATATTATCTATAACATGCACTAATACTACCAGGGTAGACTTATACACAGATAACAATACTGCGTCGTATCTTTTCTTTTTACATAATCTCTGTAAAGTTGGAAATCATCATAATAAAGTGTAGCTTTGTGAGTTGCAAACACTTGTGTGTTGTTCTGCAGCACTTGTACTTGTATACTAACAGCATATAATATAGACATAATATCTGCATTATTAATACCTAATGCAGATAATATTTTGACATGTGTACATACACTGGACCTATACTATACTTGGAATTATTACCGAGAGATGAGACTATTTACATTAATTGTATCTGTATTTTACATATTATTATGACATTGGGTATAAAAATGGAAATATCCCTTTGCATAAAATATATACCTTCACACACTAAAAATTTAAATGAACAGTCAAGCATGTACTTATAAACACATAGCGTATATATATAGTGCAGGGCATTTTGCAGATGTTATTACGTTGGTTTGTTTCAGTTTGTAATGTGATGTGTTTTGCCTTATAGCATTTATTTGTATGGAAGACTTAACTAAAGCATTTCAATCTGTTCTTGCACTCGACTCGTCTATTATAGTAATAATAACGCCAATGTCGAATGAAAAACATGGAGCCAAAGACCTGTAGTGTTGTGTGTGCTGGTGCAATTGAGTAAAGTGAAATGCAGAGTTTATTAACTCACACACAGGCAGACAGACGTATGAACCACACTGCTCTCTCAACTCTCAAAACTCGAATAAACTCCTACACATATATGCGATATACACAAGAGAGACATTAAATGACACTAGACACGGCACGTACTCTAAACTATGCATTACATCATCATCATCATATTATTATAAGTACTACCTTCTTCTATGTATAATCCCGTGTGCTTCAGTTTAAATCAGCAAACAACTTGTAGTATGTATTACTTGCACTATATAAAAATAAGACTATACACAATTGTATAACAATAAAATGCCTTTGTGCATGTAGTAGTAGTAAATCTTACGCTGACGTCTGTATCTCTATATGTATTTCTGTACAACAGTCCTGTATATGTTACATTCAATAAAAATAAATCTTGTAGTGAATAAGAATTGACATTTGATGCTCACTAAGAGCAGTAATTATAACAATCCATTATTCTCTCTCTTTGTGTGTGTGTGTATGTCTTTATGTACGTCCTCTTCACCTTCAAAGGAACATGCAACCAATTAGCCCTAAATGACTTTCAATAAACATTTTTAGTTTGCCATTGCAGGCTGTACATAGACAGAGAGTATTTAAAAGTACAATATATTATACGAGAATCGCTTTCTGTGTGTGTGTATACATATAGAGTTATTATGTGTTGTTTAAAGTTATATTATTATGACGATGACGAATTAGGTGTTGAACCCAACTTCACAAAGAGGACGGTGCCTTTTATCAATCCATCTTGTGAACTGTAGACATTGACCTAAAGTCAATTTACAACATTGTACTCGACAATTCTGCTGACTTTACTACTACCAGTATACTTATTATGTCTGCATAAAGATAAATCCTTATTTAATGTGTCTCCATACTATGGTACATACACTGAGTGGATGTGTTCATGTACACAGTCCGTGCAAAGATTATCTTTTATACGTTGGAACAGTGCAAGACTTAAAATGAAATGTAAATTATGCAAGACGAGTGCAACCAGTAAAGATCATTCATAGCTTTGAAACCCATCAAACCGATTTACTTAACCGTACGCCTATGCATTTCTATTTACAGACATAGAGAGTGTTGTAAAGGATGTATAGAGCAATGAATGTTTCTCTCATCCTACCCACACATGTAAGTAATTATGCATTATACACACACTGCACAAGGCACACCACCTTTATTTTACAACTCATGAAGTTCTTTGAACATTTAAACCATACATACGCCTTTTCAAAGTCAAAATGAATTTTAAACTCTGCTAAGACGCATACTATACTAATATAGAATCTTCAGAATTCTACAAGGACCAACTTAAACAAACAGGTACACAATTTTACAGTACACAATTCACTCACTACACATTGATTATCCTTTCGGAGACATAGTGCAATTAGACTGAACTGTATATGCAAATAACCTGTACATTTTTACACTGTTTCGTGACAAACTAAAAGTATATAAATATACGCTGCTGGAAAAAACTTTTTCTTCCCGCTATCCTAGAAAAATTTCCCGATTTTTTAAATCACAAAATACATTGGCAAAAATTTGCGAGTATGTTTTTTCGCAAATTTTTATTTTTGCCTGTGTTTTAACAAGGAAATTTTCGGCTTCGCCGAAAATTTCCCGGTATCCTGGATCGCAGGATCGCGAGGTTTTTCCACCAGCGTAAATATACAGCGCCCATATAACTTATATTCTTTTGTATACAGACAAGTTTTGCATAATGTATGTAAAGCATATCCCATTGCATTTTGAGGCATGATGTTATATAAGGGATTTGCTATACATCAGGCACAACAGGAAGACGTATTAATGTTGTACAATGTTCCTCTGCCATTTATTTGCTTATGAACCTATTTATGTATTTACAATGCTTATCTGTATATTCTCCTATGTGTATAATGTATATATAGGGATATTTGTATAATGATATCATAAGAACACACTGTAGGGCAAAATGTACAGATATTATGCAAGTTGAGATGTGCTTTTGAATATCTGAAACTTTTAATGAGTACTTTTACGTTGTGTATGTGAGTATATGAGCGTGATATATTGAACTGATACTCTTCTGACAGAAAGTATGCGGTAGTTGCACTAGTCTATATAATAAGTGCTTGGAAACGCACAAAAATAAGTATAATATCATTATTATTGTACAGTATATAGAAAATGATGATGAGATTTCTGAACTCATCGTCAGTTAGTTTGCTTGCATGACCATTTCATTCCTTCCATCTTTTTGACTCATTTGAATAGGAATCTTTTGTGTTGAGTGCGGAGAGCTGCAGTCATAAGCGTCATAGGAGCAGGAGCAGATACTGAAAGACTTTGAACTCTGTTCAACCCAAAGTACCAAAGCCATAGCACACACGGAGCTACGTCAAAGTGAACTCATACCATATCGTGCCATGTTTAATTACCACCGTCGCAGTATTGATGATAATTCATGCATTAAAATTTTACATTTGTAATTTCAACTCACCTGCAATAATCATTCACAGGAAAGTTTGCGATTCTCTCTGATGTAATATAATATACTCCTATCATGTTAGACTTACACTCAATTCGTTTGTTCATTAAAAGTGAGATACTTCAAAGTGCAATGTGTATTGTACAAACATTGAATATATATAGTGTGTACCTATTCATGTAGTTTCAGCTTGTGTGTTATTCTTGCAATGTTTTCGTGCTTGAGTAATACATGCAAATGGTGGAAGCGCTGTTGCTTAATAATTTGAGCACCAAACTTTTCGGTGAAATCATTTTCCAATAAATTCATGAATGAATCAAAAGTATTCCACACTACTGTATATGGTTATGGTACACTTAATGATGAGATCTTTTGTTAGCGTATATGATGTATATGCTAGGGGTATGGGTATGAGTTAAATTAAATTGAAGTTTTGTACTACAAAAAAGAAGTCGTACGTACCTTTGACAAAAGTCAAAAGATTTTGACGGAAACGAAGAGGATTTGTATGTGATAGTCAATAAGAGCGAATTAAAACTTCTTGGTAAAATAAATGCTTTATGAATTACCTATTTGTGGAGAATCCGATTCATTTCCCAGTAGTGCTTTCTCCTGAGTTCTCTTTTCTTTGAAGACTGGAATAAGTAAGTCTACACCACAGCGATTGAAGTCTCACTCAATAAAATGCTCCAGTTGATGCTAGTCCTATATTGTATGAGTAGTGTATACTGTAAGTGCAACGTAATCTAATGTAGCTAATACTTTAATTTCATTAGAGTAATGCTGTAGGCGGATAATAGGCTTCAAAGAACAAATTCTGTGTATTGTGTACTTCAAGGGAAAGGGTATTTCTTCATGGAATTACTAATTACATATATCAATACACGTTTCAAAGCTAATAAGTGGTGGCTCTTACACTGATTTCTTTAATTTCAGCATCTTCAAACTTCAGGTGTATAATGGAGAACTCAATTCACACCTTAAGTAATACGAGTCTAGCCAAAGTTTTAATTATATTTTTATTTTCCTTTATAGTTTAGAATTTCATTCTTTCGTTTAGTCAAGAAGTGTTATATTATGTGATACGATACATCTTGATTAGTAATTCAATTACTAAAAGTTCTTCGTAGATTGTAGGTTCAAATCTCACTTTCTTTAGCACCGCTAATCTTTCAATGTACACAGATTTTCTCATTCTTATTAAGATATTGACATTGCAAAGTTTTTAACACAAGGTACTACTATAAATTAGTATATGATTAATTTTCTTGAAAATATAAAGTTGGTAAAGTACCTCCACTCCAACGCATACGACATATTTGACCATGGGGCTGAAGATGCACCTACAGAAATATTTTATTTACTATTAGTAATAAAAAGTGTGTAAATTAACCACACATGACGTCCTTACACACTAGATGGTAAAAATTATTGACTAGTACATTCTCGCCATTTTCCAAATACATAAATTAAGATGCAAACCACCCCATACATGTCTTAATATTTCTGTGGCTAATGAAGTTATAATATAGATACTTTAGATACCAGAGGATATAAGTGAGAATATGATATTATTACTTATATTTAAAAGTAGACCAGATGATTTATGATACCATAAGCCATAAAGTGATCTGATGTTCTCAAAAGAAAAGCATAAGAAATTATGAAAAATACAAAGCAGCTATGCAACATGAAGTACTTACTATGTGTATAGAAATTAGATACTGCTGGACAACAAAAGTGCGACAAACCTCACAAATTAGGAAGTTATCAATAACATTTAATTGAAAGGCTGTGATGGAAAATATGTTTGTTGGAGTGTTGCGTATAGCACACAGGAAATCTCCGGGGAAATCGAGCATTGCCCCCAGCCACAAATACTGCTATCAGTCTCAACTGTTCCTACAGAAGAAGTGGGATGGCAAACAACGAAAAAAGTTCTCCATCGAACTAAAACTGCCACAGAGTTTTATATATTTGTTATATATCCATTAGACGATGCGTTCTAGTGGAAACAGAATCCTTTGCCCTGCATCGCATGCAATTCATTTTCATGAAGTCGTTTACACTGGCGGAGAGGTGGAAAGTTGTATTATTATTAGTAGCATTGATGTTAGTGCCTAGATGATGGAAATAGAACTTGGAAGTTGTTGTAAAAGTCCTCATCAGTCAGTCAGACAGTTCAGTTCAGCAAACTAACTCAGTCAGCAACCCAACTAGCCAAATGCACCAAAACCAACCTCCACTATCAAATGCTCTCCTGCAAATACCAAAAGCTTATATATAACAGCATTACCTTAACTATTCCATTCTATATGCTATAATTCCACTAATATAACAAAACCGTCTTTACTACCTCTGAAAGGAATCTCTGTGTGGTAAAGTCTCTTTCGTTTGCACACACACACACTGCTAGTTTGTTTGATGAGATTTTCTGCTTCCTGGAACATTTGACATGCTATCTATCATATCACTACTGAAAATAGTACACATTGCAGCAATACTGCAGTAGTGAATAGCCTTTATCTTCCTTATAAGGGCCATACATACAGATTACACGAGGAGAGATGAGTTTTACACTGTGTGCGTCTATAAACTAAAGCCGAACTACACAAACACAGTCTCACACTCGCAGTCTGTGCATATTACACAATCTATACGTGAATCTTATGCAAATATTTCCCAAACTATGGCAAAGGTAGTGTAGATTTGATATATCGGAGCTTACTAATGCCATTATGCATGCATTTTAAATGAACGTAATAAAGCTCCTCGACAGAGATAAAAGTCAGCTTTATTGCATTACAGTGTACATTAATGTGAATAATAAATCGATGGTAAAAATCGATTCTCTGCTCCTGCTTTCACGATCAGACGAAATAAGAATTTCCCTTTATTCTTTTCAAACGGTAGAATTTATTCATGTGCCAAAAATACAGTTACATTCTACTCACTTCTTCATACACGTATCCGCATACACATATATATCATTTATATAATATATATTATGAAATGTATATAGGAGATATATAATAAGTTATATAATAAATATTACTACACTTAAATGGTTTAACAATAACATAGTGATGTATAAGTAGTAGTGTGTTACGTTATTGCCATTTCCTTTCCTTCTTCCATATCATTTGTGTTCGGGCTGATCTGCTGTTGTTGTGTTTTCTATTGTCTGCCCCTGCCAGGACATCATCCTAGGCCAGCATAAACTCATTCATTCATTCATTCATCCCTTCCTTTTGCATCACACACACACATAACATTTTTTCACCAAAATGCAAACATTCGGCTATGTATTGCTTTGCTATGCAATTCGAGTCAAGTCGAGACGGCACAATAATAACAATACAATGCACATCAATATACAAAAGAGATGATGTGATGAGATACCACTACTGCCAGTGGAGAGTCGCTTTGTAGATTGTATGAACAAGCTCCGGCTGATATACTTTTTATATCTGAGGTATATAGAGTGCTATTGCATCACACTTTGACCTTTTCCATTAAATAATAATATTAACAAGCAACTCAATGGCAGTTTTTGTTCGTCCAAACTAATAATCTTCTCAGAGCAACAAACAGTTAGCCATTCAAGACATTTCTGATCCATTTGGCTTAGAATTTCCTTTGGTTATTGATCTTTTGCATTTTATACTGGTGTAATGATGATGATACGTATAAAATACAACTCACCTTTGTATTTCTGTCTATGTAAGAAGAAAATCTGCTTAAAATATACTCAATGTTATATACAGGGGATCTTTATTATCATTTGTCGTTTGCCTTGCTTGGCTCTCATTCGACGATGCCATGATTTAACTGGGCGAGATGCACTTTGCTCTTTTGTTATGGAGTGTTCGTGTTACACTAATATACTGCTCAACCAAGATGTAGTAAGTGTGAGCAAGATTTGAACTTTTTACAAGCATATTTTATAGTGTAAGACTCAATACATTTCCCTTTGGAATATATAGATCGGATTTCGTTTAACAGGACTATACTTACAGTATTTTAGTAGTGTATATATAGATGAAGCTAAGAAGAGTATGAATAGCTGTGTATAGAGGAATTCCTTGTTATTAGACGCTAAGTAGGGATGATCAGCAGAGTTTCTCTGGACTTATTCAGTTCACAGTTAATCGTAAACTTACAAAGTAAACTTGAAGTATTTACAATGCTCATCGTGGCTTTAGTGTGTATTCTGCTACGTGCAGATGTAGAATAACACTGTGTAGGTATTTTATGGACATTATTTGGGGTATATATGTTAAATTATAGTTGGAAATAGCTGGTGGGACTATTTTAGTGTGTATTTAGGTGTCTGCGTGTGCAAAGGACAAGTAAATCTTGAATGCACATTGAAGAGCTTATTGGGGATAAAGAGAGAAATGCTACGGACAAAGGAGGCAATAGTTAGAACTTTGTTAGATTGATATTCAGATAAGATCTCTTGAGAGGATCACTTCATTCTGGTTGTCTTGGCTGTCAGCTTTAAGATCCAAGGCTAATTTTCACTAATGAAGTTCTTTTAGACAAATCGAGCCTATATTAAACCTTTCTCTCTCTCTCTGAAGATTATGTGTCACAACATTATGCAATGCGCCATTAAACTTTTAAGTTTTCCAGGAATTCCTCACATAGATATCTCATTACAGATTACAGTAAGAAGTTCAATTTATTATTTGTTCGTGTGAATCTTGAATTGCTTATTACTATTTAGTACTGTAGTATTACACCCATGTGCATTTTATCATTACAAATAGATGCTATGATAATGTCAGTCTTCATTTCTCAAGAATTTCCACTGTATACACCTATACACTGTGCATGTATAAATATAGAGTCTCAATTTTTATTGCACATTGCCAACCCTTTTAGCTTGCTACTGGTTTAAAGCTCTGAGAGAGTGGTACGTCTGCATGTCTGTGCTCTTATGCAATGACGCAAAGTCTTAAATAAAATGATTACTATTACACTAACCTACCTTCATCCATATGCATGAAGGAACTCAATATCTAACGAGTCTTTAGTAAGTGATACGCTGTATAGAGATATATTTTATACAAAGTAAAGTGTAGCAAGTATATCTTTGGAATATATCTGCACGATCATATATATTGAACCTAAGCCAACAAAGCTTCAAATTCTAATCTTAATAATAACACTTTAAACTGCTTCGCGTTTTAAATGCTCTCCCGTATATATAATAACTCGTACTTACTATATACTCATTGAAATAATGCAAGGTACCTTACATTATATTACATTACCTATACCTTGTTCTAGAAGTACCTATGGTTTTTCTACAGCAGAGGTATGATGTGTGCAGAATAATAAATGATGTGATGAGAAGAGCAAAGAGCAGTAAAAAGTACAGAGGTGACGACAACACTTTTTACAAAAGAGATTCTTTCCTTATGAGTAGAGTGATTCAGTTAAAGCTTCCATTGCAGACATGAAGCTATGAATAATAAATAATAATTTACAACCTCATACTTCACAATAAGACACAACACATAGCTCCATCACGTCTATATGGTCTATATGTGTAAAGTTATAAGCCTAAAATGTAATGTAGCAGTTAATCCTTCTTGCCTTGGTTGCAAAATAATATATTAAAACCAACTTTGGTGCTAACTTTGTGTCTTACCTGTTTAAATGCAACATCATATATCACGTAACCACCTCAATGAGATATTAGGTTTCAATCACATGAGATTAGCAAGTTCATTTCTTGACTTTTCTAAAAACCAAGGGGTATTATCTCATTATTGTCTGAACACAAAAAGGAATGGTGCCCACTGCATGCACACTCACATGTCACAAGTCATAATTGAAAGCGACGATAGATCCACCTACACGATTTTTTTTCGTGCTAAATTCTATAATGTTTTTTCTTGTGAATCTGACCGTTAAAAATGCTACAACAATCCCTAAAAATCTCTCTGCTTGACTTTTGCTTGCTAAAACCTACAGATATTTTTATGTAATTTGAGTGTAACCGTATCCGTATCTATTTCTAAGATACATGTGTATCCTTAAGTGTATAAAATACGCTTTTCGTTAAAGGGAGATTACTATAGCGTGTATTACATATATCTATACTAAGAATCTCCTTATAACTTTAATTCTAGATAGTAAAGAGATGACTTAATAAATTTTGTAATGTTTTTTCTTGTCATTTTGTTCATTTAAAATTTAAACCTGCCATCAACACGCGATGTTCTAATAAGGTAAAGTTCATTTAAACAACTTCTTCACTGTAAAAGTTTTAAATTTGTGTGCTTGTTCCTTCATGACGTTGTTTTTATATAGGAGAACTGAAATTATATTGCCTTCTTGGCTTAAAAGGTGTTTTTATCTTTATCCCCATCACAGAAGGACATTATAGGCATTTTAACGTGGTTACATTAGCAGCAGAGTGTAATGGTTCTAGTGCATACTTAAACGCGAATGTGTTGACAGTTATTTGCTTTTTAATCCTTTCCATTTCTATTGCGCTTTCAATTAACCCTTTAGGCACGGAGAGCTTATTTGCATGCATCTTTGCATTCCACAGCCAGAAACGAGTACAAGTGACATAACTTGAATGCACATGAATATGCATTGTCTCTCAACTGTAGTTTATATCCATATTTTACCTAATAAGATTCATTAACAGAGCTGAATAACAATTACGAGCAATTACAATATTAAATAATACGTAAAATAATTACTGCCTATAGTATGAGAAAAAGAAACAGTTGCAATTACACTGTTGTGTTCTCAAGTACCCCACACATGCATAAACCAAGATATTTTAGGCATCTGCGTAAGAATATTCAGCGAGTAACTTGATATATTAAATACATAAGGTAGTAAAAACTGTTTGAACAGTATTACTAGTTACGTAGGCAGGTGGAACATTATTTTATTACACGAAATGGAAGTGCATATGGAGACTGTTCATCCCAAAATAAGTAAGCAGTTAATTTAATGCTAATCTTCTTTTGTTGTTTTGTGTGATGTTGGTAATTGCATGACTATAATGCTTGGCGTTTAGCCGTGCTTGCGTTATGTGACAAGAATTAAGTAGAAACAAAGACATAACATGTCAACAAAAAACTAATTCCAATTGTAGTAGTAGCAATACACACGAGATAAAGATAAGACGCTGAAGAACTACTCAAGTAAATACGTTGCAGACACAGAGAGATGTCTTGTTAGCCTGGCATGGGGTAGTCTATTAATATTAATTTAATGACTTTCATTGTCATTCATTCAAATACCTACTACTAAACTAGTAAGTAGCCATATACCTACATCTTTATACTCCTTATACTACTCCTTCTATTATGCAAATCAAATCCACCTTGCATTCACATACATACACTCACGCAGAGAGAATGCGTAAAACTGTAACGCAATAACTTCGCATTAGTTCAGTAGTAGTAGTGTAAGAATCATATGGAATTTCTTGTACTAATATAAGAGATGCAGAAAATTATTATGCCGCATGATATACGGCATAGTCTTTGAGAAATTCAATGCTCTGCGTTTGCTATTTAATAAAAGACTACTTGTGTTTTTATTAAAGTCTGTGATGCTAATACAAATATAGTACAGTGCAAGTGCTGTATGAACTGTCTGAATTGCTTATCTGCATTGCAGTATCCCGTCTTCCTTCACTAATGTATTTATTATCTGTGTATACACGTAGTACGTAGTAATCCCCTATAAATATGCGTAGAGCTGGCGATAAAATGGTTACTGCACCATAGAGTAGGAAGGTCTTGTACCCATTTGTAATTCGAGCACTACAAGTGCAGTAGACGCAACGATAATCATAACAATGTTAATGGCAGTTTTATACACGTACAGTTAGCGACCGCAGTTAAAACATGAAGTGACAATAAAATATCACACAGTTATAGGCATGAATGGAATTCCACGCAGTACGTCACGTAGTACAGTACCTCTTGTACTCTAGTCATAGTAAATAAATAAACAAAACTTTATAACAATATTGTTTACAATAATAATTGTTGAATTGCCAACAGAAGAGCAGATACAAACAGAGGGAAGAGTGAAATGCATTACAATGTATTGTGTATTATTCAGCACACAATAGAATTGAATGAGACAGTACGGCAGTAGTAGTAGCAGTGATAAAACGACTGAATGAGTGAGAGAGACCCTTTGGTTGTGTGTAGAAGAATTGAAGGTCTCAAATCAAATGTCTCTCTTTATAATAATAAAATATTATTACTCTCTCTCTCTCTCTGCCCACATAACAAGTTCACAGTGTTTTCCTCCATGTACATTCTTATGCATATACCTTGTAGCTCAATTAAATGTTAACATTGTACAAGACTGCTAATAACATGTTAAATTCTTCCTAAGGCTAATCACCAATTAAAAGCCACCTTTGTTTATCCACGGAGAGGTACTTTACTACTTGCATAGGTACTTATTAACAAATTTTGCTAGGTACCTACACACACTGATACACACGCGAGGTGACTTTATATTAGGCACCTATACAGGTACTTAAGAAAAATAGAAATATTATTATGCTGAATGGCACTGGTAGAATTCTAGTAATAATTCTCGTGTGCTGTGTTATGTGTGTTATTAATGTTATTGGAGTCTCGTCTGCCAGTGCATTATTTATTATTATTATGGCAAGGTGTGTGGCACTGTAGGTAATTTCAATACACAATGGTAAACAAAACACTTCGTTTAGAGTTGATAGTAATGCAAACACACTGCTACGAGCTATATGCTATTATCATCCTAATTATAATTGTCATTGTGCATTCTGCGAACCAAATTGCCAGGTAATGCTATTGCTACTACTACTACTACGAGTAACACTACGTAGTAAATTGTAATCGTACGTATAGTAAGTATAGTAGAGCTAAAGTAGTACAGATTGGGAACAGAGAGAGATAGGGCTATTAGAGTTATATATAAATAATGCATGTAAATAGAGAACAGCTAACTAACAAGAAAGAATCTCTAGTTATTGTATAACTGTGACCATTATGATTATGAGTTCTAGCTGTGTACTATTTGTAGAATCTAACATTCATTTTCATTATTACATGAAAGTAACGCAAGTAGGTATCCTACCTACTTTAAAATCAAGGATCAACTCAAGTTACAAAATCCGCCTGTCTATTTTGTGCGTGCTTCGCCCTGTTTGTTGTACAATATTGGATTGTTATAATAGTTGGTTGTTTGTGTAGCTAATACTTAGCTTTAGATCCTTTGTACATTTATAAACAGACAAATCTCTCTCTCTCTCTACTAACTACATGGGTGTCTTGTTCCTTTCGTCAAATATTATATAATAATGTCTCATGTATAGTTCTGCACTTAGGTATTGTCCAACATTCGTACATGTTTGCAGACATAATCACAAGATAATGTATTCTACCTATTTACTAATTTCAGAAAGCCATTTGTAAGATTATTTCGTATGCGAATATATTCCTACTATACTTAGGAGAGCCATGTGTATTAATCTCTACTGTTGAGCGTAATATATTTTAGCACAACGCGTTTGTCTATATGTTGAGTAATAATAAGAGAAGGCTCCTACAGATAGTAGAGGAATGGTTGAGTCTCAACTATATTTGCCGATTGCAATAAAGTAGGACTTATGGCAAATTAGGTGAGTTGATGTATCTAAATAGTAAGTATTAAAAGTATTAAGTATAGGTGAAGAGTGAAGGTGTATTTATGATTATGATCATTATGCACATATATGTACAGAGAGAGACATGACAGACTCACATGGAATGGCAGTAGTCCATAATGTAAAGTGTGGACTCTGTCGGTAGTTGATAGTTAGGAGTGTTGTTTCCCCTTCTGAAATCAAGTTAACTTTGACTGTAAAGTTAATTTAATGCCGTTCATCGTGCATGCCATCGCAACATGAGCTTTAATGGCAACACACGACATATTATCACTATATACTGCTGTGTATGTATAATACTAAGATATATTACTATAAACTATATATACCTATAAGTAGATGGTAGTGGAGGTGAATATTCGCGACAAAGTGTTAGCTTCTGCTTGCGCAAGAATCGTTTCGTTTGACTGCAATGTAATAAAATGTTATGTGTTGGTTTAGAATTCAGTTGGCTTTGACATGGAAATGGTAGTTAGCTATTTGATCCTTTGTTTGTATTACAAATTAATGATAAGTATATTTTATATTCTAGTAGTTTGTTACACTAATGCCGCAGTTATGTGTAAGTGTATTATATGCTGCGGGTTAATGAGTGCCACGCCTGTTTACAGATAGAGGTAAGGGCAAGAGGAGTATGATGTGTACTAAGAATTTATTAACATGATTACAGATCCCATTATCAATTTTATTTGACTTGAACTGAACGAGTGTACTGGGTCTTCTTGTGCGAGAGTAGTACTTGTGTGTGCATGTGTATGTGAAGGTGTATATAGTAGTGGAACATGTCAATACTTTTATTATTTGGGATGAATACGGACTTTTTTAAGTATAGGGTGGTTTGTTTAGTGTTTCACACACAGAGTGCCAGACGGCCAGACATTTTTTCAATGAGACTTGACGGCTTCCCATGGAAAGTTGTAATTTTACAGGCAATAAAGCATTGAAGATGAGTTTTGACCAAATTCATTGGAAAGGTAGTGCTATAGGAGAATTACGTGCCGTCAGGCAATTTTTAGGTGTCCAATATTGCTGTAATGTAGACAGATGATGCGTACATAAAGAGACGAAGTTTTCCCTGAAAATAAAATACTCTTTGGTGTAATGTAATTTTGTTATGTTGAGGGATGTTGGGTGATATGCTGTGATCAGAACTGACGTGAATTGATGTGAGTGAAGGCTGGCCCTGCCCATGTCACAGCTTTATCCATTTACCTAGATATTCATATCATACATTCAACGAACGGGGAAATACCATATCTCACTAGTTAATTCATAGTTACACTTTCTGTGGCAATATCAGTTTCATTGCTTTCCTTGAAAGTAACAGTATCAAAATAAAAAATCATTTACCATCAGAAATAGGTAGTACTTAAAATATAGTAAAATCATTTTCAATCTATTCAGATTGAGAATTACTTCGGGAATTAAAATCATATGCAATTCCGTATTTTAAATTTACCTATGTATATGCGTAGGTACTTAGGTAGGCACCTTACATAAACCTTCAATGAGTAGAAAATGAATGAAATGATTATTCATAAAATAACCGAAAATAAAAACAAACAAAAAAGGAGACAATCTATTACCTAAACCTTATCACAGTATTTTTAAATTTATTAACTCTTGTTTTGTACAAGGAGATTAAATGTAGCATTTAAAATGATTTTTAAACTAATCAAGTTTTACCATTTACCATTGATTGAAATACCAAAATTCTAACTAAAATTTAATAGAACGAAGTAACGGGGAAGTGCAGTTTCTGTACATTGAAAAAATCTATTGTTATTGTCAAGTTTTTTATTATGCAACTTACCATTTGTCAGTTTGATGTAAAGTTCAGAGTTCAGTCAGATGAATTTTTTGCGTGGTTTATGGCCTCTATAACTAATGCTATTATAAAACAGTGTTATATAAAACGAGGGAATCTAGTAGTAATTTCTGAGTGACGATGTTAATGTTAATGAGAGCAAAATGTTCGTTGTCAAATTATGATGATGAAATTATCTCTTCAGTATTTTCATGATGTGACAAGACACGCAAAGTCAAGCTGTAGCCATAGGCTATCCTCAATTCCCGTATAATTGTGTATCCTTATTAGGACCTCTCGAATTACATCGCAACTACAACTACCTTCACATAGTGTTTTTTTCTTGCGTCTCTTGCACTCTTACACAGCTACGGCTAGTTAGCGTCAGTGGTAATTATTACATACCACTCATAGTCTCAGTCCTGAGTGAGTGTGTGTGGATGATACGAATATTAAGTATGATATGCCTGTAATTTTGTTGTGAATTCACTCTTTTACTTTCATTCTGTTTTATAAATACGACACACACCCATACACTAACAACGTTTAGTACCTATGTGCCAAAAAATGATATTTTATGTCAATTATAGTCAACTAACGACAATGACTGAAAGTATTACTTTGTATGCTTGCCCATGCTGCTTATACTTGTAAAATATGTAACAGATAGCAAATAAAGCATTTTAACCGTGTGTAACAGTTGCATTTGAGTCTTTTGCGTGTATTCAAAATACATATTGCAATAATGTGCCAAAATAATTTTGTCTATGTACACTGCATGTGTTTCTTATGTGGACTGAAAAATGAATGGTTGTCCAAATTGTACGTTGATGCATGACGATGCGTATAATGATCCCTGTGCATGATTGTAGGCGAGGCAAGGTGAGAAATAAATGCAGAACACATTGATACACAAACAAGGCGATTTTTTCTCAATTACATGAATATGAATTTATTGGTAATAACATTAAGGGCTTGTTATAATTATTTTATTATTGATTTTTGTATTACCTAATTTTGATTAATATAGAGGTTTATTAGCCAGATGCTGTTACTCGTACACGGGTATGTAGCATAATACATTTAGTTAGTAACTTATAATTTTTATTAGTATTAATGTTTAATTTTAATTCGCTAAGCCTCCTAGCGTATACACCTACACACGTAGTAAGTAGCATTTTTCATGTACTACAGAATTATGTGCTATAGGCAACTGATCTGTTCTTGTATCTTCGTTAGTGTAGTAGAAATGTTTTAACCTCACTTATAGAATTCCTCGCAATTATAAAATCAGTCATGGTTTTCACACACATAAATAATAACACAAAAATATGTAATAATGGATGAAAATTGAAATTAACACAATATAAACACCTAAAATTAAAATACACTGCTGTCTACACACTTCTTTAAATACTATAGAGATTACACAGTACAAATCTATAATGTATATAAATACTACACCGTTTTAAGTAAAATAAAACTTCCTCCACAGTGACAAAACATTGGAACATCCCTTTTTCAAGAAATGACTAAATATTTACTTTATTACAAAGAGGTGTAGCAATTTTATGTCATTGTGGAGGGAGTACGTAGGTCGCAATACGATTGTAGATTAAAAAAGACAATTTTTGTAGGTAAAAACTAATTCAAGGTCTTATTATTTATAGAAAAAATAAAAATGAGTTTTAAGTGAAGTCCCATCTAGTTGGCATTTTTTATTGTTTCGAATAATTTCTTTCATATAGAGTCCCCTATTTGATTATACAAGTAAATTATTAGCTGGATGTGCTTTGCTTTGCTTACTTTCAGATTATACAAATCTTTTCTCAGTTAATATTCAGATCAGTCCACCAATTCACCTGCAGTCTGCTACAGTATTTTAGGTAGTACTGTAATAAGTAAATAGCTTCAGCTTAAGAAACTATGAGGATGACTTGACTACGCACTGCTGTGGCTTTGCTTTTTGCGGCTACTACACATTACACATAGTTTATATCGCTTATTACTTCACATGGTTTGGTTACCTGCTTTTGGTTTGCACTTTACGCTCACCACTACACACAGATACACGATACACGACATAATCATAACCAATACTACTCCTAGTACCTTAGTAAGTCATTTATTTACGCTACATTACAGATGTCACGTTCAAATACAAGATATTACAAATATTTTACTATGCACGTATAGTGTAAGAGTAATTGTTATGTAAGCAGAATGCAAATATTATGTAGCACATAAATAAGTACTAAGTTCAGAATGTTGATACTCGTATTTCTTTCTGTGTGTGAATAATTGACTCATAGTTAAGTAGAGATATTATTATAACAATTTATTTTAGACTCATTGAAAATTACGTCAACATCTTCTATTTAGAAGGGAATTGATTGGAATATTATGCTGGGGTTTACTTATATATGGACACAGAGTATATAATAGAGTAAGAATCAGTACACAATATGTCTGCAAATAGAGTCGTGTTTAAACACTTACAGTTCCTAGTATAGTAGTACAAGCTATGATTATCATAAGTATTTAGGAGCTACGTTTTTTAACTTTTTTTTGTTTTTTTCTTCATACACTTAAAGACACAAGACAATTGAAAATTTATATGATTATTATTTTTACGGGTGGATTATTGTAACTTTTACCATTCGTATGATTAAATGAGTATACGATAGTTTCTTTTGACAATTTTTCTTGATTTCTTTCTAATGTATATAGTAAGTAAACATTTTTTTGAAATGTACCTTTTACAACTTTTTTGTTCGAGAGTAGTAATTTGCTTGTCATAAAATCTATCCACCTTGATTTCCTCTGTATGGTTACGACGTGTCTGATAACATGTGTAGCATTTTACACGTAACACTACTACTAATTTTTGTATTCACTGTGTAAGGGAAATCTTAAGTAAATGCTAGATGAACCATGCATACTTTTCGATGAATGCGTTTTACTTTTTGCATTTCATTTGCTACGGGTTTTAAAATTAAGGAGAGAATAACAGTTAGAAGAATTTCATGCGGTAATAATTAATGAACTATATAGGAAATCGAGTTTTCATTGATACCACATGATATCTATAAATACGTAGGAGGAGGAAGGTTGCTGCTTTATTTCTGTACAATTCAAAATCGGATATTTCAGTTTTTCCATTCCATCCCTTTCGATAGTGAGAGTTTTATTACTTTTCTGGAGAAAGTACATACGTGGAAATATTCAACTAAATTGTTATACACATGAAAACAAATCGTCCTGTGATATTTACTCACTATATCTGTTTATTTATATTATACTGAAATAAATAAAAGTGAAATAATTGCGTATGTGGCAGGAAATGGAAACCGGTATTGACTTTGTTTGACAAAAATGGAAATGGTCATTGTTGGAAATGCTTGGCTTTTGTGTTTTTGGTCATCTCATTTTTTACTATAATTTTTATAAACAATTAGAGCTCTTAATGTTATTTAGAGGATTATTTGCTTGTTGTAATTAGTATTTAATATTGAGTTAAAATAATTAGGTAACATATAAATCCCTATCCCTACAAACACTTTACCGAAAAGTTAAAAGACATTCTGAAAATATGGTCGAATTTTGAGCAATTATTTAGGAAAAGCGGATGTGTACGTATCTGTTATTTTTTAAGTATTTCTCTGATAAGCAATTTCTTTATGTTCTTTATATTATTATTAATTACTGTCACATAATGTGCTTCGTTTTCATTTAAATATTTCCTGCCAGGTTATTTGTAACTGCTCTATACTCCAATCTTCCTTAGAAGTGTTTCAAAGCTTTCTTAGTATTACCCTTGAATATACGAGTCGGGTTTAACACTCGAATTCTCTCAGAAGCAGTATTAAAATGACCTATTCCCGTTTATTACCTTTTTAACCGTGATACATCATTAGACTGCACAAATATAGTTAGTTCTGCTTTCCTGTTTCTTTCTTATGACTAATAATAACATTATATGCATTTGCTTTGCTTATTCTTTAGTGAGTGTTTGGTAAATAGACTTTGTGTAGTCCTACTAGAAAATAACTTCCATTAAAACTAAAACCTTTTTATCTTTCATAATAATCAACCTGGATAAAAATACAGAAATCATAATTCCCGTGTATGTAGTTTTGTTCCGTTGTGTTTAAACATCTGAACCATTAATGGCAAATAATTCTAGTTACTTTTGTTAACTAAAATAGTACTTTCGTAGTCAACGTACGTTAGTAGGTACCTTAAAATTAGAATAGAAAATAAAATTTGAACAGTCCATTCTAATAATATCTGTATATCTTTGGGTTTGTCTCTGTATAAGTCTTACTAAATTAAAACTCATCATTAAATCATAAATACTTTGTATTGTATAGGGTTACATCATTATAAGATTTATTCCTTACGCATGTATTTCCTTGACTCGATTTTTATGGAATGGCTAAACCTATTTAATTGCATTTAGTAGTATTTACTATTGCATAGAGAGAGAGAAAGAGAGAAGATGAGAATAAATTGATACTGTTAAGGTAGTATAGTCAAAGGTATACTATTTATAATTTTTAAAGCATTGACATTTGGCAAAACGAGGAAAATCTCTATATATAGTTGAATGGCTTATATTTGTACGTCCGCCTTGCATTTTTATTTTCCATGGGTTGTTAATCTTTATTTTGTCTCGTTAGTATAGTCAGCGTGTATTTTAGTATGTATGGTTTTTACTATTAATAGAGATTTCCATTAGTTCCGTCTTATCTTTCATTTGTTCCTTTTCCTCCACTGCTTTACCAGTAATTTTACTTATTTTGTATTTCGCTCTGTCTACTAGTTCTTACTAGTTCTAGTATTAGGTCATGTAAATTTGTATGTAAGTGTTACTATCAGTAGAGTATAATGTGTGTTTTAATATAATAATGGTAAGTGTTTTTTTCGTATAATATTTCTGATATGGATTTCCTACTTCTACCACAGATAAGTATACGTATAGCAGTAACTGTATTTTACACATGTCAATAAGTGAAGTAGGATTCATCATATTTATTTTTACTATATGTATAATATTGTATTAATATAGAACCACATCTATTTACGTACGTACGAACGACAAAGCCCATTTAGGAAAGGGTTGCATTTATTCACTTTTTGTGTACTGCTTTTTATCATGCACACTTATTACTTTACACACACTTATAGAGGAGTATAATCTCTACCTTGTTCATCATACCACAATATTACTCGATTGCAAAATTATGACAAAATTTATGCTATTTTATGTGTTCTCTCTCTTTTCTTACTTTCAGTAGCTAAGGTGTGTAGACACTTTACATGTATATAGCTTCGATTTTCATTTTGTCCCTAACGTTGTCTGCATTAAATGTAAATTACTTTTCCACGGTTTTTGTCACCTTTAATTATTACGTTAACGTTATTATTGATTTCAACTATTTTTTGTTGCTCTTTGAATCAAGTTCGTTTCGTTTTTATGTCTCAGACCTTTTTCTTTGCTAAAATGAATTGCCTATAATATACACGTTCATTTTGCCCTATGATGGATACAGTGATCATTTTATATTCTTATCCTACCTCAATTTTATTATTACTTTAGTTAAACACGGCTAAAAGCAATGTATAAGTACTTAAAGGTAGGTATTCTCTTGTATACGTATAATATAGCAAATTTCAGCTTTTTGTGTTGTAGATTCCCTACTATAAAACTTACAACAAACAACACACACATTATTAAAGCTTTGCGTAGCAATCCAGGTAAGGTATGTTACGTTTACACGTATATGAAGGGAAAATCTTGCTAATTTCATTAGTCTTAAGTATTCTTTAATCGTTTTTATATAATTTGTGCTATGATTACATTTAGTATCTAATAATAAGTACTATATAGACATAGTATCTTTCGTTTTTCTCACATCTATCACAAAGGTGTACGTTTAATAAATATTATTATATAAGTAATGCAATGCAATACGATTCCTCTGTTAATACAACTCACACATAATATTATACGGATAGAATTATTGCGTCTGTTTATTTATATCATGCTAAACCGAATCAACTTCATAAAGGGTTCTCATTTATTTCTATATAGATGCATATTAATTTAACTAATAGTAATACAAGTACTTTTATATGATTTTTCTCTCTATGATTGCTTTGCTATTGGTATTAAAACTACGCAATGTGTTTTCTGTAGTAGTCATCTACCTAAAAACTATTAAAAGCTCACACTGTCACGGTCTCGACACAACATTCACACGGTAAAAGTACGTCTCTAGTATATTTATGCATTAATCGTTATTTATTTATTTATAATAAAAATGCAACCTTTATTTTCTAGTTATATCCATTATCCCCATCCTTCTGTTGTTTGTACCAAACCTTTTAGAGTAATTACCCAACCATACCATAACCAAGCTACCTACTATTAGTGTACAGATAACCACTCGTAAATAATGGTTAATAAAGATAAGTAATTTAAGAGTTCCTCTTCTTCTGCTTTACTTCTTTTACATACATCAACGCACTACAGATGGAATTTGCATTTAACTATCGTGCGTGAGGTGAGGAGGTTGAAAAGACTTTGACAGATTTACATTTTTTACTTGAAACGAACGTTTGCTGTTAAAATAAAAAAGCTTTCATGCAATATGCAATACTACAGTACCTACTGCTGGTACACAGAAATATGCAGGCTTGCTTATAGTATACAGTAACGTAAATTCCCAAATGCAATGCCTAGTATGCAAGTGTGTAGTGTGTGAATACCTACATAGACGACAAATATGAAGAAGAATGGCCGGCCAAAGGAAATTACAATGCCACAATGAAAAAAATGACTAATGAATGAGTAAGTGATGACATGGACATGACAATATTCAATCTACGTGTAGTAAATTAACACAGGGCATTATATATGTATTACTCATACACAGAACTAATAGTAAATGAAATACAGAGGGTGAATACTCCTATTTTGTTCACTTTAAAAAATGAGGTTACTTAACGAATCCTTCGCGAATGAATAGCTGCAATGTTTTCAATATGTTCTCC
>JABASD010000717.1:0-60500 GCA_019776165.1 Pogonognathellus flavescens | reverse complement strand
TGGGCGCGAGTATATTCGTCTTCCCATGGCTACTAACTGATATTTTGCGCGAATATATTCGTCCAGCCAAAGGAAAGGGTTAAGTATAGGATTATTGTATTGTAGAAATAAATTGCGTTATAGGTAGTCGTACACCAAATTAAAGTGTATCATTGCCTAAACCTATGTAGTAGAGACCTACATGTAAATAGATGTAGGATAATCACTGCAAATCGATTGAAGCAGCAGATATTCATGAGCAAGAGCGTATCTAAGTACGGGGGACACCGGGCTTGAGTTTTCCTCCCCAGATTCGGGAAAAAGCCTCTCAAGCCCAAGCCCCCTACATTTGTAAATTCTATATACTTGTTCACTTAGGTTTGCAATATAAATAGTAATCAATCATCTTTTAATTAATTCCACTGTCATTTATTCAGCATTTCATAAGTAATCCACTTCGTTCAAACACTTTAATAAAATTTCCAATGATTAAAATCTTTACCAGTATGCTCTTTTTTGCATTAATTTGTTGTTTCAAAAGATGATACATTATGCTGATAAGGGCAGAGGTAAGTGCTTCTGATTAAAATGTTATATAAGAGGAGAGAGTGAAATTTTGCAGACCCAGTTCCTATCAGATTAATTAAACCGTGGAATTTTCATCAACATCATGAAGGGGATTGCCCAACTGCTGTTTGTAGCCCTAATAGGCTCATGGGCTGGGGTAATTAATTCAGGCTCATTTATAAAATATTAGTATTGTACAATTTTTATCAGTATAGTTTTTGATTTTTTGAACCCAGTACACATTGAAATAATCATTTTATTTCCTCCTAAAAATCCTATATTTTACAGCATTCTCATTCTTAACCGACTACGAAATTTGGAATTATTAGTATTAATAAATACCGAGATAATTAGCATAATTAATTATAGTTTTACGTCATTAAAAATAATTAGGGGAAATAACCTCTTTTCTCATAGAACTGAAATTAATTTGGTTTTATTGCAAGTTTATAAAAATTGTGACAAAATTAATGATACAGGAAGAATAATGTATTCCCCAATTTCCCCAGGTTCAAGAATGCGAGTCTTTCCGAGTCATTGCTTTTTACACTGGCGTGAATGATGTGGGACACGTTGCTTTTGTCAACGAGGCAAAGACATATTTCGCCAACCTCGCAGGGCAGAATAATTTCACATTTGGTTACACAAACAACTGGAATAACCTGAATGACGACTACCTCAATATTTATGACGTTGTTCTCTTTCTGGACACTCGACCAGAAAACGCTGCTCAACGAAGTGCTTTCGAAAGGTACATGAGAAACGGTGGTGGGTTTATGGGATTCCATTTCTCTGCATTTGCTTTAACTCCATCCGTTTACCCCCAAAACTGGGACTGGTATCATAATGAACTCCTTGGAGCTGGAGAATACGAAGGAAATACGTGGAAACCCACACCAGCGATTGTCCGAGTAGAAAATTCCAATCACCCTGCAACTCAAGGCTTACCAAGAACATTCACAGCCTCCACAAACGAATGGTACAAATGGCAAAGGAGTTTAGTCAACAATCCTGATATTGATATTCTTTTGGCCATTGACGAATCCAGTTTTCCTTTGGGCACTGGTCCCAATCCATGGGAAATTTGGCATTCCGGCTATTATCCAGTTGTGTGGACAAACAGAAACTACAGAATGATCTATATGAACATGGGTCACGATGATATTGACTATAACAACGGAAATCGACCAATTTCTTCCACATTCGAAAGCGAAACTCAAAACAGACTTATCCTCCAAGGAATCAAATGGTTGGCTCTTAGAGGCAAAAATTAAAATTAAAAAATGACCTGCTCTATTATTTACAAATGTAAGATCATTCTCTTTATATACAATAAAATAAAATTCATTCACTTCTAATAGTTTTTCACAAACAATGCAAATTTTTGCTGCGTTGATTTATTTTTCATGGACAAGCATATAAAAGGCATGTAGTATGTAGTAATAGCATTTCTATTGCGTGTATATACGGATTATATGTAAGTGGGCAAACTAACGGAGCTTTATTCAAGATAAAGGAGGATTGACTTTCATATGATCAATTTTTAATAATTTAAACATACAGTATAGGTGTAGAATGTAGATAGTAGTTATTATTAGTGGATGGGTGGGTCTATTTGTATATACAGACACACACTAAACTCTTCTTCAATACAATGAATAAAATTATCTTCATATACATGATGTACCTAATGTAATAATATTTTATTATCGCGCACAGTTTTATCTTTTCTGATTTTTTTCCAAACCTTATGCAGAAATTATAGGCAGTGATGTAAATCGATTATGCAAGAACAATCCCACAGAAATGGTGATAAGAAGTAAATGTAATAAAATAGATGTTCATTTTCCAATCTCATTTTATAATAAATATGCCATCTGTACAATTACGATATCAATCCTTGTAGTATTTTTAATTTCACAGGAGATCAATAATCTGAAATTTACTAGAGAGCGTCAGCAAGTTAGTTTGGCAGTTCTATAGTTAAATGGGCAATTAAAAGAAAGTATACAAGAATACATGTATAGATTACTATTTACGTTGCTGCATGCAATACTTGCACTATCACTAGCTTTAGTATAAAATATGCCATACAATACAGAGACATTGTGTAGTTCTTATATACTGACTTTATTGTCGTGTTTGTACAAAATAAAAATGCAAAATATGTACACGTGTGCGTATCAACATTATTACAAGCATGTATGTATGTGTAGAGCAATTACTATTACTCATGCATTGTTGTTCACGGAAATAATTCCAATATAAGTAAACGTAAAGAAACATGATACATGAACGTTAAAAATAAGTACAATGACATTATACAGTATAAAGTAAAAATTACACGTTGGAACAGCAGTAATAAAATATTCTCAACTAAGCTCTGTATAAAATGAGAATGTTCTGTACGTAGAATGTAGAGTGTAATTGAAGTTTCATAGATGCCTCAGTACAAGTAGATGTTTATGTAAGCATAATATGTTAGCGTAATCATAATAACTTTGTCACCAGAAATAATTGTGTATCGTATGCCTACGAATACATGCATACGAATACACGCATATACGTGTATATTATCAGCTAAATAATTTAACAAGAACTTACAATAAGAAACATTTAATGTACATTAAAGAGTTCACGCAGGTTAAGAGAATTATATTTAGTTTGTAAGCTGTGCCGCATTATTCTCACTGATATCACTAACTTCATCTTCAACACTTCGTGCTGTCATCGGTAGGTATATACATCTAATATATTTATCCCCTCAGTATTTGTAGATATATGTAATTCTACGGCTGATTTAAGGTTCAAAGTTCAAACTTAAGGAATAATACAAGGAAACAAGGGAGCGTAATATAATCTTTAACTCAAATGATCCACAGATACATTCCACATGGATGAATCATGTTTTGGTTCTCTTAATATTTGTTTTCTGTAATACCTATACACTAAACCATCAAAATACATTAAAGAAGTGCGAACGTTTTAATTCCTTATGCTCGTGTATATTAGCCAGGTTTGAGTTGTTGAGCAAATTGACTTTAAGTTTCTGGAAAATTATATTCTAAAAGGTTCGGATATTTTTTTAATACTCATTGTGAAATAAACGGTTGCATTAATGACTTATAATCAATTTACTTTGTTAACGTGTCAAAATAATCATATATTATTTTTTATACACGCACAGGTTTGATAAGCTAGATACAGTAATGGAGGATTTCTTGGTGATATTCCTGCTGGTTTTGCTCACGCAAATGAAGTCACAATTTAATTATCCCGTTCGGATTTATTACAACCAAGGTCTATTTATTGTAGATGCGGAGAAAGTTTACTTATCAGAAGTCTCTGTTGAATTTCATGTTATCTACGAACAAAATTTTAACCTAAGTGCATTAGTTTTCGATAGTGTGATACTGGAAGATTATAAATCTGGAGATGACAAGTCGACAGGTTTAAAGACTCGTTCAGAAACAGAGAATTTCACAGCAGAAGATTATTTAAAGTTTGATCGTGATACGAAGGATATAGAATCAAATTGTAAAATCGGCTTCTTGAGTGTATTCGCAGTGCCCGATGACAAACTCAAAGAAAAATTGCGGCAGCTGGAAGAGGAGCATTTACAAATCGGATATCGGCTTAGTATTCCCATAGATTCTTTGGAAAATTATTACCTCACTCGGGGATTGGTCACCGAATGTACCAAACACACAAACTCGCATCAATACCAAATGATAATGAAAATAGAAATTCCATTTGTTCGAAATGATGTTAATTATCGTTTCCAAAAAACTCTTGGTCTTCCGTTTCAAAACGAATACGAAGATTCCATTTGCGAAGCTACGAATAAAGATGTAATTGAGTACATGTTGGTCAGAAATGGTTCAGTGATTCATATTCCAACTAGTCGGGTAAATATAACACCCCAATATTTCCGCGGGTTTGAAAAATGCCAACTTGGAGGGGAGGCTAATAACCAAAATCCTGGATACAATAGAGTTTGTCATTTAGGAAGTGACGTTTTGAATGCAAAACAAAAAATTGATAATATTCCTTATGTTTCCTGTCTTAAAACGATTTACGAAGACAGTTCAAGGGAAAGCATGGAAAAACATTGTGACTTAAAACAGTGTACAAAAAGAGGAGAACTTGAAAATGTCAACTATGGAATGATGTCTCAAAATGATCACTTTCTCACAAATATAAAGAAAACAGTGAAAATTCGATGCAGCAACAAAGCAAATGATATTACAATGGAAAAAGTACCGGGAGACGGAGCTCTGCTTTTTGAGTTGACCTGTGGCTGCAAATTATTACACGGAGATGTTATAATCGCAGAAACAAATCGTTGTAAATGGTACAGCAAAACTATAGAAAATGTTGATTTCTCCCAGGAAAAAGTAAAAATATATCACTTGCTTCCGTCTAAATACATAAGGGATTTTCAAGGATATGTTTTAACAATTAAAGATATCTTTGTCAGATCCAATAACATGTTGCTGATTTCAGGTGTCATCAAATTAATTGAATTTGGCTTATACGCTTACGCATTGAGACTTGCATATTTGATTTCTTTACTGATATTTCTCAGAAAAAATCCTCTGAGAAAGTTGGGTGGAATAGACTTAATAGGAGTGTTATATGCGTTACTAAGATTTATGCCGTATTGGATTCCAGGCTGGTTCTTTTATTGATTAATGACACGAGATGATAACTAGTATGAAAGTAATCTGACACTTTTTCAATATTGTGACACACTACACAACATGGTATCGTATAATATATTTTGCAAAAAGAAATTCATTATAATTATTGGATTAATTACATGTGTAGGTATCTTTATACTAGCATATATACATTGATTAACTTGCAAAATGAATTTATGAAATGAAATGATGAGATACAAAATGAAATACAAAGATGAGGATTAGATTGAGTCCAAATTGCTTGATATTTTAATATACGTGAATGATGCATTGATGCATAAAGTAATAATATACTAAATGAAATTGTACAATTTCTCTCAGAACCGTAATAAAATAAATGACAGATTAAACAGTTTTGACTGGAGCAGCTATTATTTGTATTATTCTCCTAAATTAATTTTATAATACCACATTGGAAGGACTTAATACGGTAGGTCTTCTTGCAGATTTCTCAGGTTTTTGTGTATCCGAGTTCAATAATTTTTGAGGTTTATTTGGCTGACCTTTGTCTTTTGGTGCTCTCGCAGACTTTCCTATTTTCGTTGCATCTTTTGTTGCCTTTACGGTTTCAGATTTCCCTTGAGCACTAGCAACAATTGCGGGGGAAATCTCGGGTTCTTTTTCAGGTTCTGGCAATAAAGCCGCTGCCGCTTCCAATTCCTCTTGCTCCACACAGTCATTTCTACAACCCAATATGTCCCATTTTCCATTATATTCGATAAACGTCCATTAAATGATAAGTTTAAAATGAGGCTATAATAATTACTCATGTGTCATATATTAATATTCACTGACCTATATTTCAGATGGAAATGAGCCGGGTTATCACTGTTGTATGCATAAGGAGCAATTATATACTCAGCAATAGTTTTCCGATTATCCCTTAGTTTCCTCCCTTTGAAATATAATTTTTGCTTATACGGTTCAATTCTTGTGAACACTAAAAATGAAATAATAGAATATCTTCATGAAGAACAATTTAAAATGATAGTTGAATTTCTCTGTATAAATTGTAAGTCCTTACTAAAAATACGGGATTTCAATTGACCAAGACGAATATTGTGTGGAAGTTCGTCGAAATATTTCCATTTGTTGTAACGTATTTGAATATGGATTTTCTCCTGAGAAATATATTGATAAAGTTTCTTTCTTTCAGAAATTTTACACTGAATAACAATTCAAAAATTGTTGGTTTGGTTTTACCTGATAATTTCGGTACCTCTGAGGCTCCTCTACCTTGATCTCCTGCGGAACTGTTTGATCGTCAGTCTTTTCTACATCTTCACCTTTTGATGTTCTCTTTGCTTTTGTTTTTTCTTTAGGATGACTTTTCTGCTTTTTCCTTCGTACAGTTTTAGTGTTGATCATTTCGTCTACCATTTCTTCTTCATTCGATGTCCCTTCACCTTCTTCATAATTATCAGAAGCTTCTCCTGGAAACTCATTGGCTTTGTTTTCGTCACTTCGCTCATCAGTTTGCAACGAACGTTTCTTTTCACCAGGTTGATTCGATCCAAGCGACCATTTCTTATCGTTTGAATTTCCCTTTTCCAGAGATGATCTCTTAGGAATTGATTTCTCTTTTTGCGAGGAATGAATTTTACTTTCAGATTTACTCTTATCCCTTAAATGATTCTTTTCCTTTACTGCATTTTTATTCGATAAGCCTTTCTTTCTTTCTTTGTCAATTTGCATGGATTTTTTCTTCACTACGGATTTTCCATCTTCCAGTGAACGTCTGTTCCCTTTGGATGAGTCATTGGTCAAAGAGCTTTGCTGGCTTTTCAATTTATCACTGTTTAATTTTGTACCTTCCGGGGGTTGTTTTTTCTCCTCAGCTTTCACGGTTTGCATACTTTCTTTCAAGCTTTCCAAATCGAATGACACTTTTTTCTCTTTTTTGGTCACACTACTAGAATCAACTTTATTGCTCTTTTGAGATGCTTTAGATTTTATCGTTTTCACATTTTCTTTCTTTGTTTCATTTTTTCCAGGTTCAACCTTGGGTGGTGGTTTAATAACAATAAAAGTGTCAAGTTTCTTTTTTTCGTCCGATTTACGACGTTTGCCTTTAGTATTTTTCTTTGACAATCGTCTCTCTTTAGGTTTAGGACTTTCGAAATGCTGCTGTCCTGGGTCCATAACAACTTCTACCCCCGATGTAGGAGGGGCAAGCAACTGAACAGATGAGACATCTGATGGAGCTTCGGAAGGAATTTCGCTTGCCAAACTCATCATCTCTTGCAATTCTTCTTTTATTTTCCTTTCTCTTGCAATCCACTTCATAAAATTGTCGGCAGTAAATAAACCTTTTAAAATTTTCATCTTTCTTTTCAGTTGCTTCGCCCTTCTCATTTTCTTTGCTTGGTACAACTCATAGCACTTGGCTCTTTTCATTTCTTGTCTTTTTTGAGAAATTCGGGGATCTTCGCGAACTTCGATCGTTGTTTCTTCCTCTAGTATATTTTCAGTTGATTGAAATTGATGCACAGCTTCAACTACCGGTTTCAGTCTTTCGATTTTCCAACGACTCCTCTTTAACTCTTTCTTCTCGTGCTTTATCCCTGATACCTCTGCCTCTTCAGCAGAAGGAACCACTTTAGCTGCGTGCTTGTTATGATGTGCATGAGCATTATGTTTATCATGATGTTCATGTTCGCCAACTTTTGGAGAATGAGGAGGAGATTTGGTATGAAGAATTTTTAAATTTTCAGACTCTTGTTCGTGATCCTTACTTTCTCCAGGTTCTATTTCCTTGGACATTTTCCTAGCATCATTCTTTTTGTGTTGTTTTGCTTTTGTGCCTTTTTTATGACTATCTTGAGTGCCAAGAGTGTCTATTGTTTCTGCATCATCATTCTCATGAGTTTGCCCCATTGACTTTTTCTTTCCCTTTACGGGTTTGGGAGTATTATTGGGGTCTAGTGTGTTTTCTGATTCTTCCTTGCTTGCTACTTCTTCCAGTTCTTGTTTGTCCTTTGAAGGCAATAACTTGGGTTTTTTATCTTTGGTTCTTGCCATTGTTCTTATTGACAATATTTCTCCAAGAAATATTCAGAGGTAATGGTAATATTATGTTGGTTTAATTAAATATCAATCTTAATCTAAGGTAAAGATATGTGATGAGGTAAAGGGATGATGTGAAATTACATCGACGGAATTCTAGCTCGATCGACGGGAGTTACTCAATACTTAATTTACTTTAATAATTTAATTGTAAGAAATAGTTGCCAGGTGTATGTCTCAATGCAATGCAGAAAAACAGAATTCATTTTTATTACATTCCAGTGGAGGAAATAATATTCTATTGTATGTCAATGATACAGAATACAGATAATTCATTTGACATTTATTTTGCATCATCATATCTCCAGAGTCCAGAGTCCCTTACGGTTCACAAATCCGTATATAGATAAAATATGAAAATTCATTTAGAAATCATTTTCGCTACTACACTAATTATTATTACAAGTCACAGCATAGTTTTTGTCTCATCCTGCTATACTTCACCAATCAAACATGACCATAAAATAGGTAAGGAAGCGGCTGGAAATGGAGAACCCTACGTCAAAATTAACAACGCAAATTTTAGAAGATCATTGATTGTAACTGCAAACGAATCTGAGTATCACAATTACAGATTGGAGAAATCTCTTGCAATCAGGGATTCCGAATTGCATGTTAGTCTCCTAGAATTCAAATGTGACAATGACAAGGACGCTACTATTTTAATAACTTCAGTAAGATCTTTCTTTATTCCTTCTTATAAAATGAGCTAACACATAAAATGAATGAAATTCACTTTTTCTCACTTATTTCTACAAGTATCCTTCACATTTTTTATAAATTACCTAGTCTGATAAGACCCGAAAAAATATTACTACTTGGAAATGTGAGGAGGAATCAAATAGTAATACAAAAACGAACAAACTTGTTACGGGATTGGATATTGTTATTGACCGCATTGGGAATTGGAAACAAAGTACTAAGGCTGTTCTTACCGTCTTTGTCCACAATGCTGGTATTTTCACCTGTGTCAAAATAATATAAGCTCACTCACTACCTATATGTATTCAGGATAGATTTTTGAGTTGTTTCTTTTCATACAGAAAAAAAGTATGACATGAGATTCCTGTTTATATTCGGAGCGTTCGTAGCAGCCCATATTTTGAGTTGTATTTGTGGTGCCATATATATTTGTTATCGGAAGAAGCATCCAAGACCTCCGTCCACTAAAACAGTTAAGGATATAATGATCAAGGTGAAGATTAATGAGTTAAAAGCTGCAAATGAAATTTTTCATGACATGGGCACCGGAGATGTCATCGTTTCCAAAACTAAAATACCACTTAAATAGTTAAGCATTTCGAAGACCCTACTTTATCCTTATAACTGATTACTTACACACTTGATTGCACTCACCTTTTATTATTTATTTCTGTAATGAGAAGTTTCTACCATATCAAAATCTATCAATAAAGGTGTAATGAATGTCAATTCAAGAGGCACAATAAACTCTATCTACGATTTGTCAATAATAAGAAAAACAAATATTTTTTACACGTATAATAAAAACCATCAAGCATTTATTTCTCTATTTCGAATTTACAATTTTCGAACATTACACACCTAATATTTTATAATAGTAAGTAAGCATACAATTAAATAATAATAGACAATCTACATGATTTTATTACCAGAATGCATATAATGTACATAATTCTAGTTTTAAAAAGTTCATTTTTTATACATTTTTTATCAGACAACAGGGAGAAAACAAAGCACACTTACAAAACGTTTGCTTATTTTTGATTACACGATTATCTAATGAATTTCAGTTAGTGCACACAATAACTATCCCGTATAAGGGCGAATTTAAATATACTAAACGAATTGGTTCGTTTCATTTAAAGTAATAAATTATTACTATTACTTATTATTACTTATTACCCTTTCATGGACAATCTGCACTGGAATAATCACTGCTATTATGGTACTAAAATTGCTGATTGCAACTTTTACTTATTTACATATATCTTTGTCTGTTTGTATATATATTTAATTTAAATGATCCTCATTTAGGGATACTGCGTTTGATAAGTTTGGTGCTCTCACCCGTGACAGGTTTCATATTCAGAAGCATACTACTTTTGTATCTGCTAGTTGAATATTGTGAAGATGAGTTGGAAATGATGCTTGATCGATATGTCTCTCCTCGACGACTCGTCAGCATGGAATTTCTCAATTGCACAGGAGAAGGAATATAACCAGGGCTGTCTGCAGCTATAATTTTGCTTTCGTCGTCCCGTCCGCCCCTGAGTTGTTATCATAAAATTGTAGCATTAAATAAAAAACATTGCGGTTAGGTTTATGGTACATACAGTCTACCATGTTAGTAAATAAATATAAGGTAGTCATTAATCAGGTTACCCCGATCCACAAGCAGGACAATTCCAGAATGACTGTCCCAAACCAAAAGCCTCAGCATCCTCTATCGTGTTTGGTAAATCCTCTCCTAATGTCTCACTCAGAAACAAACATAGAACTCCACCAAGAAAAGCACAACCAGCGAGAATGTACAAACTCAGAGGTAAATTGCTTCGACCCTGGAAAATTAACAAAACCATTTTAATTCTTCTAGGGCAATGCTTTTAACCATTAAGTAGAACTGTAGGACATCAGATTATAGGTCATTGTCGTATTGGGTACAGTTTTGAAACAATTTATAAACGAACCTGTCAAAACATTTTAAAGCACTAGGCATGACAAATTGAGAATTTGTATAAATATGGTTTTATCAAGCAAGAATCATGGTATGACCCATTTTTCGTATAAAGATGAAATAAATGGTGATATAATATGTTTAGTGAATCTGAATCTTACGAGCATTGCCAAATACGGGGAAGCGACCGAAGCCGCATATCCCAGGATGTGAATTGCATTGACTCCCTGAGCTCTTAACACAGTCGGGAGCAATTCGGCTGCATATTGGAGTCCAACGTTAAAAGCCACGTTTACACAGAAACGACTGAGAATTGCAAAAATCAAACCCACGCTTCGAGCCACTACATGCATTAACATTTTCATTTTTATCATTTCCTCCAATAACGCTGAAAAATTTAAAAATATCGACAATGCCTTTCTTGATAGCTTTAAAGACTCTTACACGCTACTGGAATTAAAGCTGCAATGACACTAAAAATTCCGCACAGAATTAAAGACCCAAATGAAAGCCACCGTCTTCCAAGAATGTCCAGAGTAAAAATGAGAAACATATCTGCTGGGAACTCCGTTGAGGATGCAATGATGAACATTGTAAAGACACTGAACTGATCATTTGCAAGATTTAAAATGTTTCTGGAATGTCCGTCGTACGCAAAAGCTATCAAAGACCTAAATGAAAATAACGTTAGTATAATTTCTCTTTTTCACGAACTTAAAATTAAAAATACAAATAATAATTTTTACCAAATGATTGTTAACAATATAAAAGTACGACAAAGTCGGGGTGTCCTAAAAAGATCGAAAATTGAAACTTCTTCTTCGTCAATTGAAAATTGTTCGTACATCTCCCGAGCATTTTGCTAAACGACAGTAATAGATGAACGTGTATTCATTTAATGCAATTAAAGGCAAGGTATTAATATATTATTTTGTAGTTTATTTCGTTTTTATTGGCTAGTCAAACCTCAAATTCAATGAAAATTCTTTCATCCACTTGTCTTCTGTTAATTCTTGCGAAACTGCGAAGAATATCCGTTGCTTCTGCAGCTCTTCCTTTCGACAATAGCCATCGAGCACTTTCAGGAACAATAAAAATCGCTAAAAGTCCGGTAAACATTGGCAAGGAAATTACCAGTCCATATATTTGCCAATTATTAATGGTAACAGCCAGAACTGGAAGGATGAGTGTGCCCACCGTGTAGAATACCGCAATACTACAATTAAATTGATAAAGTCTCATGATTTTCATAAGAGATTTATCATAAGCTTAAGCGAAACTATAGTTGAGATTTATGAGATCGACATTAAGTAAAATGAATTATGAAACCTCAAATTGGCAACTAGCGTTCTGTAACGTGGCCCAGAATATTCCAAAACTTTATTAAAAGAAACAAAATGTTTTAAAATTTTATCTCCTTTACATTATAATATAATATAATTAATGTGTTAAACCTGGAAAACGAAATGGCAATTTTTAATAGCTCACGTAAGAAGCCTATACTTACCCAAAATGTACATCATTGTAAAGCAATTATCGAAGGCCATGCCTGTGATAAATCGGCAGAACATAAAAAACCAGAAATTTGTTGTAGCTACACTCAAAGCTCCTCCAATCGCCCCTAGAAGATTTGCAATCACAAGAGCTGGAACACGACCCACTCTACATTAACGAAAGAAACAAAATCTCAAAATACTTTTCTCATTGTCCAAAAATGACTTTTATTAACAACTTGTATTTTAAATTCAAATGTATTCTTTTTTACTTACGTGTCAGCAATATATCCAATAAGAAATCCGCCCACGATGGCCCTTTTACATAGGGTTAATAAAATTATTAAAATTTTACAAAACCACATTTTGCCAAATTAAACCAGTAATACTTAACTTACCCCACAAAGAAAATTGCTTGAGACGAGGATACGTACAAATCAGCAGTGCACCACCATCTTCCCTGTTTTTACATAATAATAATAAATATCACCACATAAAAGAATATTTACATTAAAAATTGAAAAATCCTTTGAAATGATAAAAAGATCAAACCTCAGTGACGATTGTAGGATAAGGAGTTCCGATGGCACTGCTGGTACGATTCCATGTAATATTGTTACATCTGTTGACCCCACAGGTGCTACTTATCCTAAGTGTTTCTGCCAGAACCCCTGAATTGGCTCGAAATGTTACATCCACCTTATTTGTATTTTTTCCTTTACATGATCTTTCTTTGTTACAGGTTCCAGCAGTATTACTATTCGCAGATTGTTGTGATGCTTGAGATGAGACAGTAGTTGCCGCCATTGACGATACTGTAGTCGCCTTCGGTTGTGGTATATTCGGCACTACCTCCCCCGGCACTGTGATGGAAATAGGCTTCAATGTTGTTGTTGTGGTCGTCGTCGTTCGGATTGAATTCCAAATCCGTCTAGATGGTGGTGTATATTGGACAACCGAACCCCCGAAAGCGTATCGTCGTTTCATTCTCTGTGAAGCTGTAGCGGGTTTAGTTGTAGTTAGCATACTGGCATTGTAAAGACACCTGCTATTTGCAGTGCAACTAAATAGAACAAAATAAATTAAAAATTAGAAGCATATATGCGTACACAATGGCATATCTAGGATTCTAAAATGGGACAGGGGTTCCGAGGCAAAAAAAGAACAAATTTTTGAAAAATAACTCCTTTTCCCAAAATCGGGAGGGTTCAAACCCGGTGAACCCGTACGTAGATATTGGATATGTCATTATGAGTACATTGAGAACAAAAATTAGAAGTTTAGAAAACTTGTAGCGTTTTATTTCATATTTCATATGCACGAATGCTAATACATTACCTGTCCATAGTCCAGCGAGCAACTGACGCAATGAATGTTGAATTTATTTCATTGAAATTACATACATCATACGATCCGCTCACAAATGGGACAGATAGGTTTCTCCTAAAAGGAAAACGAATTATTTCAAAATTAATTTATATAAAAATTTGTAATGGCAATGTGGAAATTAAAAAATAATTCACTTACCGTATTGAATCATTCATATTATTCGTATTACTATCTAAATTGTTGATACAGTCGAAATGATCTTGGCACCAAAAAACACTTGGATATAAAGTGAGAAATAATTGGCCAAAAAGTACCCAAGTTACAAACATGCAAAATGGAGCTTGAAAAGCAAATAGAAATTTCTGGTAACGACCGAATTCTCCAACATGCCTCAGCATCAAATCAAAATCCAGCATTTTTAATGTTTACTATTTCGAACGAGAAATTTTTGAAATAGACGTGAAAAATTATGTCTATGAACAGTCTTTAAAGAACACAAATGATGTGTGCATAAAGAGCTCAAGTGAAAAATGGTACAAATAGGAGTCACAATAGTCAAACATGAAGGTAGGTATGCAATCTGGAACAAACGTAGTCAATAAGAAGGAAAAAATTAAATGTCAATGCAAAACAGAAAATTAGTCGAATACTCGGAGGAATATTTGTCATTTCCTGTGTGGTTGTACTTTTTATTGTGTCATTACCACAAAAGTCTATACGACGATTCCAATAATAATATTCGTTGCACGACCGTAGTCGTAATCCTGCGACAGAAATCGGACAATGCAGTGAACGAAGAAATACATTACTAGAGTTCTAGTTAAATCTAGTTTAATTTCATTTTATCCTCATTACCGAATGGACTTGATTCATTTTTTACAAGCATTATTACAAGTTTTATTTGTGGCTTAGCTGTACTTGTACTACTTTTTCGATTTTTCTGAAATATATGTATGTCTCTCCTGTACAACCTGCAGCAAACCTTCTTGACTTCTTATTATGTCTTATCCTGTAAGGCAAATAAAATTATGGGTAGTGAAAATCAAGATAGCTCATGTTCCGTTGCATTTACACTACGATGTCCTATTCGAACTAATAAATCATTTACTAATAAATTGATGACCCGAAATCAGAAATCTTCTAAATATTTCATAACGTTTACTTAAATGTTAACACATCAATTATTACTTCTATTAAGTTTGAAATTTTCCTTTATTCAGTAATGGCTTTACACCATATTCGTGCATTATGTGGATTGTATGTAAAATGTACATGCTAAAATTACGATTTTATTTTTTCGATAAGTGTACAACAAGGGCGTATATGGGATTCAGCAATGAGGGGGTTTGAGTGAGTGGTTTGCCTGCTCAAATGTCGAAAATTTTGTCAAATCAATATCCTCTTTTTTCAAAATCTGGGGGGATTCATGTCTGGTAAGCTCATACGTAGATACGCCCTTGTATACAGATAAAACAGATCAACCTACCTTATTAAAATGGGAAAAGTATGCGCAAAAGTGCAAATAAATGACACATTGGATTAGCGAAAGCCTTATGTGTATTACATAGATCAATATTAGAGTAGTATTGTATGGTTTCCTTTTGCAATGCATTGAATACTTGGCATTATTGTCTTCCTGTCTCATTTGTGTAGCATCCATCTGAATAAAAATGAACAAAACACCACAAGCAGAATCTTTAATCAATCCTTACGCCCACAATGGATTTTACTACATTCCTGGTAATCAACGAGCTAAAAATATTTAATTGTTATTTGAAAATAGTCATTATACATTATACAAAACAAAGTTTGCTTTTATTTCCTCCAGGGGCTTCCCTAACAGATAATGTATCACTGGAACTCTTGCAAATCATTCATTCTCATTGGTCGCAATTTCCTCCACAAACAGAACTGCTACAAAGTGTTTTATACTTCTGCTATTTCGTCTTGTCCATCGCTTCTGTGGTGATTAATTTCTACTGCTTATCCCTTATTATGTAAGTGCATCATGAAGTTCATTTTTAATCAACTTCATAATATTTGCTGTTACAAATACAACTACGTACGTAATATTAATTAACATTTTCATTTTTCAGATTAAAAAGATACAAAATGAGTAATGCTGTGCTCCTGGTATTGAATATAGTTATATCCGAATTAGCTGCCTCTTTAATACAGTTCCCATTAGTCATTCTGAATTTATATAACAACACCAAGATCAATTGTGAGATTTATGGATTTACGGGAGAATTGTGTACATTAACAACTTTATTTACGCTCGCTGCTATGTGTGAGTGAATTATTATTTTATAACCATGTGCTTTACCAAGGGCGTATCTAGAATTTTGAAGTGGGAGGCTTGAGGGGTTTGGGAGCAATCAGGGGAAATAACCGTTTTTTCCCTGGGGCGTTAGCCCATTGACGCCTCGTTATACGTATAGATCTGCTCTTAGCATTCAGCTATGTAATTTTATTCATTGCAGCCTTCCAGAGATACAGACACTTAATAAGGAAAAAATATCTGTCGAAATGTAAAACACTTCTCCTTATTGTTATAATATGGGGAAGCTCCGTTGCAATTAATATTCCTCCTTTGCTTCACATCTACACAAAATATTGCCCAGGTTAATCACTTTTAACACCATATTTCTCAAATTCTTTAAATTTATAATATTTCTGGTCTGTCATTACACGACTTTTTTTGGTTTTGCAGAAGCTTTGTTAACAACTTGCACTTTCGATTACTTGAGTGCTAACAAAATGTCAAAATATTACACACTCTCTTTTCTATCGGCATATGCCCTGGCAATTCTCATTTATACTGCTTACTACTGTGGGATATTAATTGCTGCTCTGTGTATGAATAAAATAGAAAATATTAATAAGGTATTTTGCGTATCTTCATTAAACACTTCTTGATAATCACTTTGCTATTACATATTACATAATAATCAGATCCAACATTTTACTATTTGTAGGAGGAAGAAAAATTCAATGTAGCTACCTTTTTAATTTGGGCAATATTAACTTTTCCAAGTCTGGCAGTTAAGATTAACGGCGTATCTGATAGTGATCGAAAATATTTGACACCTGCCTCTACCTTTGGAGCAACAATTCTTGCCAAAATCCCTTCTTGTAAGTAAATTACATTCATAATGTCACAATGTATCAAAAAATTATGCTGTTTGTATTCAATGATTATTTTTTATGATTAGGTATTATTCCATTGATGCTGGCCAGAAAATGAGACTTCTACAGTTCTACATCTACGTGTGAGTTTATGCTGCTGTAAACTGAAAGTGTAACTAATTGTAAATCTTTGTATGATTTTAATCTAATAATAATATCTGCTAAAATACGATTAGAACTTCTTGTAAAACGTAAGGGAGAAACAAAAAAGTTTGAAAACTGTAGATGACTTTAAAAATGATTTTTAATGTTTTTAAGATTTAATTATATCACTTTATTATTTTTTTGAATCAGCCATTGGTTCATTAAATTGTAGTTTGATTAAGATATGCAAGACAGCTATTCTTTCTTGGCGCAGATAATTCTACAAAATAGTACAAAACTCTACGAAACTTTTGTATATATAGTGAGAGTGTACATGTGAACATTTAGTAGTTGTAATATTTTAACCTTTACATTATAACAACAATAATTCAATTCTCAGAAAACATTTGTGGAAATGTTTAAAATAAATATAATTTATTAAAAAAGTGCATCGTATATGAAAACCATTACTCAATCAGTACATTAGATTATACATCGTGGCAGGAATACAATGGCGATAAAGCATCAGAAATTCTATAATCCCATAATTTCACATGATTAACTAACCAGCACCGGCATTGACTCGATTACTCTCCTTTCACCGGATATAATATCTCCGTCACTTCCATGTCGCCCTTGTCAATTTCCGAATCCCCCCAGCCCCATGGTCCCTTCTCGATTCCATGACTGTGATCATGATGACTTCCATCTCCCGTTCTCATTACTCGTTGCATAACAATTTTCTCTGGAACACTCTTCAAATCATATGCCAACCCAATCTTGGCAAAGAAATCAATAAATGCCGCACTGAAATTATAACGGTAGATTCCAACTTCCGCAGTTTTGTAATCCCATGGGAAGACGTGGTGATAGTTGTGCCACCCTTCTCCAAAGGCCCACCAAGCAACAGATCTATTTTCCGCAGGATTGATTGTCCTTTTCAAACACAAAATTTCATTTTTAAACCCAAATTCTCCCACATACATCGACAAATTTATTACAATTTTTTAAATAAAGGAATTTTAATAAAGGTATTTTAATTTGACTAACTTGTCGTAAGGTCTGGGACCCCAAAGATGAGCAGCGCTGTTGACGAGCCAAGTGCAATGTAAAGTTGCACAATAACGGAATTGTGCTGCAAAGAACCAGGCCGTAGTAAACTTTTCGCCCCAAAAGAACCATGGTACCACAGACGGTATGATAAAACACGCCGTCAGAACTAGAGGTAGATAATACCTAAAAATGAACAAAAAATAAAGTCATATTAGATTCGTATAAGTAAAAATAAACGAAAGTTTATCATGCTGAAAGAATAAGTTATATATTATATCATTTTGGCACGGTTTACACTTCCCGAATAATATTACAATAAAAAACTTACTTTTTCTGAAACATAACGATCTCATCTTGCTCCAAGTCAGTCATGTCGACAACTTTTCCTTTAGTTTTTACATCTTCGTGCTTCCTACACAACAACCATCCAATGTGCGCAAAAAAGAATCCTCTGCGAGCATTGTGAGGATCCGCGTGAGTCTCCGTGAATTTATGGTGGACTCTATGGTCCCGACACCATTCGTAGATGTGATTCTAATAAAAAAGGATCATTTTTTAATTTTTAAACAAAGATCTACATTTATTTATACTACTTTTCCATGATATCATATTATCCTTAACAAAGCCATTGCTAAATTATATAACTAATATAAAAACATCCTTAACAAAATGAACAAAATTGTTAAATGATCTCCATTTTCATACTGAATCAAAAAATAAATATTAGCAGCAAATTGCAATTATAAGGTTTTCCCCACACATTTCCCCAAGTATTCAGATAATCTAACTCTGTCTAATTAATGTTTATAAAAACGATTTCCTTTTCTTCAAGGTTGTAATATTAAGTTTGGGCAATAGACCTTGACCTACCTGGAAAGCGACTGTTTGCATGTACGCTAGGAAGATTCTCAATGGAGTTTTCGCCTTGTAGGATTTATGAGCCCAGTAGCGATGGGCACCCGCTGTGATCCCGAAACCGCTCATCACGTAATACTTGAAAGCTGTAAAATTTAAACAGTCATTCAAAACCTTGTAATTTTAGTTTTATTGAAAGATTTGTAATATTACTTGTAAAACGATTCATTTGAGATTTTTATGTAATATGTAAACAAAATATGAAATCTGACCCCATAGGAAAGTCTGCCACATGACTTCTCCCTTGATCCACAGGTAAGCTCCGTATAGCGCAGCTGCATGCAAATAAATGAACAAGAAAACATTTCTCCATACAATTGTTAACGGGGTTAACTCTTCTTCTTCTTCTTTTGTTTTCTCTCTTCGAATCTCTTTCAGCTTAATTGGCTCTTCCGAAGATTTTATTAGCGGAGAGTTAGGGGCAAGTGTCTTCGTAGACGTGGGGCTCGGTGCCATGATGTTCTATACTGAAATCAATATACATTCAAACTGAAATTAAAATCAATAGACCAGTAAAAATAATACAGTTGAGGATTTGGGATAATTACTAAACCCTCCTGTGAGTTCTGAGTAAATGTAAATTTATTTTAATATTGTTATGTTGCGTATTTGAAGGGTTGAGCAGTTAAAAAGCCAATTTTTATTGGTAACAGAGCGATCAAGGACGTATTAGGGATTTTGAAACAAATGGGAAATTTTTAAGGCAATTGTGGACTTCCGAATTTTATTTTATATAAAATAATCCCATTTTTCCGGAATTTTTCCATTTTTCAGGGGAGCTTAAGCCCGGTGACCCCATACTGAAATACGCCCTTGCTACAAATATCTTGCACGACCTAATTTTAAATCTACGCAAAAAAGTATGAATAAATTTTAATTGCACCTAATGTAATTATTATACTGCCAAAGATTGTCACTCAAGGTGCTTTATTGTGCCAGATAGTTTAAAACTCCCAAACCTTAAAAATAAATCTACTTGTGATCATTATGACTGTAATAAAACAAAATTGCTTCCTTCGTTATATAATTGTTAAACAATTACGTACAGGGAAAAATTGTCTGAAAGATGAGATTGTCGGAAACGTTTCCACTCATACGATACGAAGTAAAATGCAGGTACTCAGACAAAACTACTACTAGTAGAAATTATCATATTAATTATACATAAATATTTATGATTCCCCGCACAAGTATATTATTCGAAGGTAGAAATAATATAATACTTCAGGTATTTTCCAAGTACTATATTTATATACTAGATACACCTTGTACTACTGGTACTATAACTAATGTAATAATGTCTGTTTTATTCTAACGAGTGTAACTCTAGACTGAGAGTGAGTGTTGCGTGTAATTATACAAATTCATACAACTTTAAATGCTACTATCTTCCACAGATGTTTTTAACTCTGCTTCTGCATTATTAATATTAATAACCACGTGCCAGGCACCTGAATCTTTTCCTTAACATTATCTCTCACACTCATGTTATTATTATTATTATATCTAATAAAGATCTTCCAATTAAAAAATTCAATTCATCCATTAGTTATAAAGCTGTATAAGTGATGATTTCAACACATTAATTAACTTTGATTAAAGCCAAGGTTTCTGACAACGACGATGACCAAGTCACAAGTAAATACTCGTAAAATTCCAATAGACACGCATCTCTGTAACTCTCAACCTAATCTTAAGCTGTGGGAGTTTTTAATTTTAATACAGTCATTACATATTGACTTGTAAAATGCAAATAAACGTACGAAAATCCCGTGTTTAATGACAGAGCATAAACAAAAAAACTAGACATGACTAGAATCTACTGGTATTCCCCACCAAAAAATTTTAATGCAGTTAACGATTAGCTAACGACGATAACATTAAGGCAGTTGGAATAAATGCAAGGAACGGACACACAAACGTGCGTCAGTAAAGTAGACAGCCTGAACTACTCGTAAAATGCTGCATAAGTATGCAGTTTATGTGTTATCAACTACATATCACACATAAATATACGAAAACTAGGACGATTTCTCTTTGCCTGTATTTAATCTAACCTTTACCTTCCAAATGGCGAAAAGTTACACGTATACATGGATTATGTATAAATACTCACATGTAGGTTCTTGTGTCTATCTGAGGATTTGAATGCAAACCTTAGGAGTATGTACTATACATAAGTATACCTAATTTAAATTAGTATGCCTATATAGTTAGTCTTGTAAAAAATGTGCTTCTACGAATTCTCAGCACGCTTTTCTGTCTATCACTTGTATAAATACATAACACTTCTACAGATTCTATGCTTACCAATAATGTTCAGCTAATATACTGCCAAGGAAAAACTAGCTCTGTAAGAATGATTATTTTTATTTTCCACAGAATAATGCTTAAAGATCATTATTTTAACATTATCACCTTCTTACTACATAATAATACAAGTATTTAACATGCAGTTCCCCCCCAAGATAATTTTATTTTATTTCCTTCTGCAACACCAATTGTTCTAACGTGCAATGAACGCCGTAAATTGTGCAAATTGCCTTATTGTTAATAGAATTTAACAATTAGTATGTGCAATACTATAATATGAGTAATAATTGTGTTTTTTATACTATTTTCCATCAGAATGAAAATATTTTCTTTGCAGTTTGCTTTTATCTCCCTATACACATAAACGCGTATATGCATGTACTATATACGGTTAATAAGTTAATAATGCCAATAATAATAAGGTTTATCGTACACACTACAGTTACTATATATGAGTAATTTAGTTAATACATAATAATGCAGAATATAATGAGCAAACCACTAAGACCTGTTGCTAATATACTATTTAGTTGTGTTTCTTATAGTTATAGAGTATCCTTCGTACAAAAGGATTAGAATAAGTAGCACTAGCACATAAGTAGCCTTATCTGTACTTATATACCTATACACTATATAGTAGACTTTTTAGAGACTTACTATTCTGGTATACTTTTTTGCGGTATAGAAGTAGGAGAATTCTAGCGATTATGTGTGTAATATCGCGGTGTGGTATATATGAATGACGAATGCGAGTGTGTTAGTGTTGAATTCTTGATACGGTTCACGGTTATTTGTTTCACTTGACTTTCCACACACACTGCTTCAATAAAGTGTTTTTATTAGTATCAAATCTGCTAATTCTAGAATGTTGGTTGGGTTAGGGGTATAAATGTGAGAGAGATAGAATAATCTTAATATTTATATAGGTACAATTGCTCTTAACTCAAATATAAATATCAACACCATATAAAATAGCTCCCTGCTTGTCTAATGCATTTTAAGTCGTAGTATTGGACAGAAATGATACCTATACTTACAAATTGCTAAAAGAATCCCCGTTTTTATCGTACACTGTTTACCCAGTGGACTTTTTTACAGTGGTGTCTCTACAGAGCACACTTTTCGTGTAAAGTAGTCGTGTAGTAGGCAGTTCTACTAGCTGTTACTACACGAGTAACTAAATATTTACCTATAGTTATAAGCACTTATTGGAAAATGTCTATATAATTACTATCTGTATACGTACAAAATGATTGCCTGAAGAACGGACAATTTTCTATAGCTGATAGAAAAGTTTCTTCCCACCCATTTTGCGTTTTTCTGTATATTAAAGTACTTATACATGCAAGAGACATAATATGCGTTGTGTCCCAACGATAAATTATTATAAGTGAGTAAGAAAGATTACATTATCCGATTGGCTAACCCATTGAATTATTTATCAAAGGAGTGAGCCGAGTCTATGTCGATAGAATTGAAGAAACGGAAAAAGCTATTATTATCGATCGTCTAAATTTTGTCGATATTATATGCTCCACTTTATTAGCAAAGTGGCAACGGTACATGGCACACGTCTACCAGTCCCCGCATATAGTAAAACCCTTTTGTGTAGCCACTTTGTACTATGACAATACTTTTTCTATGCACTAGGCGAACTGCGCTGTAAAAATAGAAGTAGACCATACCGTAAGCCATATGTCGATATAATTCTGGACAAACCTTTCTTTAAGTAGACATAATTCAATGGGAGTTTTCTGTATGTAAATAAATAATCTAGGAAAACATCAAACAACCATAAAGACGAGACATGTCATCGTCATGTGTCACTCTGTCCGACTGTATCCAATCGGGTTGTGCCGCTTAATAACAAAATCCACTATAGACAAATTATTTGAGCCGTGTGTGGACTGTATCAAACTTTAATAAGTAATACTTCATCAGCCAAATGCCTCCTACATGTATTAACTTAACTAGCCCAAACTAGTACATAACTTCATTTCATTACGTACTTTATTTTACCATATCCCTATGTATGACTCTTATCTGTACAAATTGACTAAAACACACAAACTATGCACGTATGTAATATTATACACATAGGTATATGTTTTCACACATAAAATGCATGCCTTTTCTTTGCTGTACTAGAAAATTGTATACGTACACATTTTAGTACTTTGTAAAGTAGTAAAATTGAGCAAATTGCAAAATATTATGTTGTTACCTTACGTTACCACATCGTCTAATAAAATATTAAAGTCCACCATGCAATACATCATAAGAAAATCAATTAAATGTTACTCCTGCTCTGTTTCGTAATCCCAGTAGTAAAAATTGTACGTTTGGGTTTGGGTGTAGCGTGTAGGTCCCTATACCACCAAAAAACCTGGCCACCACAGAAGCCTAAGCTACTACGACGTAGCAAAACCTCCTAAAATTATGTGTGTGCGATAAAACCTAAGGGAAATTGCTTTGGGTTGAACTGGGAGAGAAATACCTATACTCGTTTGGAATTTCAAATGGTAAAAAGAAAGAACGCCACTACGAATTACCTACAGGGTGCGAACACTCTCTACTGTACCATGCCTACTTGTTATGACACACAGACCATGTACCATTCGGGTATACACAGCATGTACCATTTTGACTATACAGAACACGTCCCGTTTTACTATTAATACTGTATAGTACAGTAGTAAAAAACAGAAGGGTAGCTATATACTATATACAGGGCATAGTGCAAGTAGTATATGCAGAAAAATACATTTAGACAGCTGCGTAGATGTTTAAAGAAAAATAAATTTTCTCGTGCAGATAAAATAATTTCCCACAATAAACTGGAAGACATAATCACGCCATACTTTGATACATTGTAAGTAAGACTTACACTTACAAATTACATAAACACAGCATAAAACAGATACTATACAAAAAATTATCAGTTTATGAATGAATGAAATCAGGCATATAATTTTGCACGCGTATACAACTAATACTGCCAGTACAGTGTAATATGTACTAATAATGCAATGCAATGGCAGGAAAGGCAGGTCAGAGTATCACAAGTAAATTATTAATATGAGATGATAGTAAACATTAAAAATAATCAATGCACCATTCATTCGACTTAATTTTGTTTGCACCCGACACGAATGAAGGTTTCATTTAAATTTAAAGTATTTCACACAGTCACCTATTGCTTTGGTAGTAAAAATATTATTTATTTACGCTTGCCTGTGTGCATACATTTATTGATATCTCTTTATGTAATAAACTATTTGCACACTTATTAGTTTGAGTAAATACAAACAATTATCACTTTTGGTGGTGTGGAACTGTGGAAGCCAGAGAGTTGTGTTTAACTAAATGAATTGCCAGCTATAACATTAATATATTTATATGTGCGTGAGTTCATGTCCACAATTATTCCATGTCTTGGGTATTTGTGTACATAATGTGGACTTGATTGTGGACATGTTCTATTCATGGTGTGGCTAGTTGTGTATAGCGTGTACCTTAACAAAGAACCTTTTATATTTGTTCTCATAATGTATAATTTGTGTTTGACAGTTTCACTGTTTAATTAATGAGCTTTATTTTATGCGCACTGTCTCTCTCTCTTTTTCACTCTTTGTTTTTTTAAATGCAAAAGAACTCTCCTTGTTTGTAAGAACTCTGTCTTACAATTACTCTTCCTAAGGTAGGTTAAGTACTACTACAAATAAAACTAACTACCATAATAAGTTGTACACTATTCATCCTAGATCCTATATACTGTTATGTCAATGACATTCACATTGAATTCACATTCTCATACTTGAAAATCTTTTGCAGTCGATGACGATTCTGCAGTTACATAAACAAACCGTTTTTTACGTAAACTACCATGTCATCAAAACAGAAATACCCTAAACTCCTACACTTCTTCGGTGGAAATGAAATTCCCAATGAGTGTGTTTCTCTGAATTGTATTCTAGCAATCTAAAGTGAGAATTGAATTTTAATTTACTTATAATTACTTTATTATTGCAGGCAAATGCAAATGCACCTGTATGCATATCCCTACGTGTATGTCATAAGTTAAAGGTACTTTTTACCATAATGTGTCAATCTTGTAGTGTACCTACCTAGGATCATAATATAATAATCTGTATGGGATGAAATCTTAGAGCTTTTTTGCTCACTTACACAGATTACATTTTGTAATTTGTATCTTTGCATGTATTTTGTGTATGTGAACCGGATTTCTTACTTGGCTCACTTTAAACTTTATAGTAACTGCCAGATTACATTACACACACAGTACTTACAGACATGCATCTTTGCTGGTTTCCCTTGACTCGCAAGTCCAAACCACAACTGACACAGAAAATCCACGAAATGCAAGTAAATATTAAGTAAAAGGATCACTGCAATCTTATCTCTCTCTATAAAACAACGATAAATGTCAATATTATAATTAACTACAATCTAATATGATCCCTAAAAAGATATATCTATAGTAAATGTACATCAAACACACGAATGCAGTAATATTACACCTATATATGTAAGTACTACTATTATGATTATCTATGGAAGAATAAATCAATACAGAAAATAAGGAAAGACTGTGGGAAATATTCTCTTTACCTTTGGTGTGTAGCCGGTGTGAGTATACAGTCACAATACAATGCTTGCAGAAGTGAGTGGGAATTGTGTTGACTCGTTTAGATCGTCAGCATAAAATCCCCGGAGAAAAGATCGGAGAGAGAGAGAGGAGAAATAAAAACGGAAAGATTAAATATGTCTGCTATGCGAATAAAAGCTCTTTGAGCTGAACTCTGACTGAAACCTGTTTGCTTCTTATTACCAACTTTACATTTGACTTTGGACTCTCAGGTGTGTTCTACCAGAAGAGTATTTCTCTCTCCGTATTCTTTTAACTGTACATACACACGTAAGAATGTACAATGCACCAAACCAACTAAAGAGAGGAGTAGTAGTAGCAGCGGCAGCAGCACAGCACAACATCAGATCGAGATCGAGACACACACAACCTACAACTACAAGTAGAACCTAAAAGCCTTAACTGTGTGTGTCTTTCTGTCTGTCTGACTGCGACTGTCTGCTATATATGTTCATACTTCATCATATCTCTACTACTAATCCACTACACGTAGAAACATACACACCAAAAAATATTCTTATACACTACAAAACACATGCAGACTACAACTATGTAGCCAAAGCTAAGTAATACACACGCTATATTGTATATACGCTGTAAAATACGCCAAAAACTAGACAGGCAAGCCCTATACGTACATTTTGCTAAACTATACTAAACTAAAGTAGGCAAAAGCAACCTAAAGATGTATATGTACATGCATTGTAAGTTATAATACAGATAATAGTAATAATAAGTAAGAATAATCTCTCAAAGTGAAGTCTGTGCAGACTTTGTATAGAAATATTTTATGGTTTGCATAGAAAAGTCATTTCTCGCCTTGTATAGCAAAGTAGTATTGCATGTGCAAACACATACAGGCTAGTACTAGAATTATATTATTTACCAGTTGGCTTGGCCATGTTCATTTTTCTCTCCTATGTACATACATTTGCTACACACAGCAAAATTTTCAGCATATAACCCTTCTGTATTTCTTTATGAACGAATGAGGGAATAGGAACACATTACATGACTACTTTAAGTAAGAACGTACGTAAGCAAATCGAGTTACTTTACATCTATCAGCAGCACCGTACTCCTACTGGCCTCAGGCAGCAGTAGACTTTGTTGGATGTAGAATAGAATAGAACAGAATAGGTACTCCCTTAACTTTTCTCATTATACAAACTATCATGAAGCTTTATAAACATTTGCATTGTACAGATCTGCTAGCTATACGCTTTTGTACGTCAAAAAGAGATTCGCTTCATCATCAGCATCACACTACACAGATTCGATCAGACGAGTTTCTGCATAAAGGTCGCTTTTCTTTTTGGACTTTGGAATCTCTGTTTTCACTTTATGATATTCATTTCCGGTCATTGATGCTGTGCGAGAGATGGAATATTATGCAGTTCATGCACTTAAGATTCTTAACTAGGTACACTATATTATACTATCTCTTGTGCTTATATTATTGCTAAATGCTTTCAAAAGATAAAAATCTATTGCATTTTAAACATTGATATGATAATTTTTGAGGATGACGACATATGCATATGAGAGACCTTACAAAATATTCATGTTTCAGTTGAATGCGTCTGAGAATGACCAATACAATAAGATGATGAATTTTCTCAAGGTTTTAAGATAGAAAAAGTAACAACAAGGTGTGGGTAAAAAAAGTATGCAAGAAACTCGAATGTAAATAGGCATTTCCGAAAACAACTTTAATAACCGAATTGCAACAGAAAATAAAACTCTCTGAACAAAAACACAGTTTTAGTAACTATAACTGGGGGTGTAAGAGGGAGTGTAAGAGCATGATGGTGGAGTACGCGTGACGCTCTGGATCCAAGGAAGAATATCTTCGACGGGCGTCGCTGTCAATTTCTTTGGTTCGGAGTTGGCGTTGTAACTGCACTCGGGAGGATATTGGACTATACCGAACAGTGCTGCTCTTCTAGTTTCTTCCTTCAGGGGCTCTGCCGCCTTGATCGGTGCTTTGTACTCAGGTTCCTGGTATACTGGTGCGTAAGCAGGTGGACTATAAGCTGGTGGGCTGTAAGCCGGAGGGGAATATGCCGGTGGAGAGTAGGCTGGTGGACTGTATGCTGGTGGACTGTAATATGGAGCTTGACGCTTGTACTTGGGGTACGATGGTTGATAAGCTGGTGGAGAGTAAGCTGGTGGAGAGTAGGCTGGAGGTGAATAGGCAGGAGGTGAATAGGCAGGAGGAGAATAAGCAGGAGGAGAATATGCAGGAGGAGAATAAGCAGGAGGTGAATAGGCAGGAGGAGAGTAAGCAGGAGGTGAGTAAGCTGGTGGTTGATAAGAAGGTGGATAACTTTCGGGGTATTGAGGTCTTGGCTTTTCGTCTTCGTATTTACTTTGCACCAGACAGAAAATTGGAGATCCGACATCAGCCTGAGAATAAATATAACACAAACAATTAGATTTTGACTTGATAAGATGTTTTCGAAGAGTCTCTCAATTACAATCAAGATGTCTTAAAAAGGATCTACAGGCAAATATATTTTTATGAAAAAAGGGAAATGAAAATTAACATAGAAATAATGGTACTTACATGACAAGCGTCATAGTAATAATCGGCTTCCCAATTTTCGGTTTTGTACTGAGGTGCGTATGAAGAGGCAGGTGGGTAGTAAGACGAATATGTCTCGACCTTATGGACCTTTGCTCGGCGTGGTGTTCTTGAATACTCGTAGGTTGGGTAGTAAGGTGGTGTGTAACTACTGTAACCATATTGCTGAGGTGCCGGGTATTGTTGTTGTTGTTGGTACTGCAAAATTTAAACGCAAAATTGGATTACAACCAAGTTGTAAAGTCAGAAGTACAAAAATAGGGGAAAAAAGGTAAAAACAAAATGTAGACTTACTTCAAATTTCTCCAGTGGAGAATTCTGGTATCCCAAAACCCAGCAAGTGAGATCCTTATTGGCTCCTTCTTCGTTTTTAATTTTCACCTCATTACTACTAGGTTGACTGCCTTGTTGACCGTAGCCGTATGAATATCCGCTGTATGAATCAGTGTAGGTTTTGGTAAGGTAGTAAAATTCTGGCAGACACACCGGTTCAACTTGAGGTAGAAGGTCAAAGTCCACATCATTGGCAAGTTCCAAAATTACTACTGCGTAAGCAGCGTACTGATCATAGCTTTTTTTGTATGAACTGTCGTATGGAACTGCAAGCACAGAATAAAATTTCAAATAATAATAACAACTAAAATGAATAATAATTATTATATTACTGACGAATCATTATATTTTAACACTCACCATTGTAGTATGGATGTTTTTTGCATACTTTCAGCTCGTTATTTTTGAACACCTCAAAATAGTTTTTATCACTAGAAAGATCAAACTCTCCAACACGGACACGAATTTTGTCTTCCGTAAGCTTATCAACGCAGTACGAAGACGTGATGACGTGTCTGGGTGTAATTAAAGCTCCGCCGCACAAATAGTTGTAATAATCGTCAAGAATTCCCACCTAAAACAGCAAAAAATCAACTTAATTAGTACATATCGCTTTACAATAAATGAAAATAAGTAACCAATTTCTATTTTGTAAGAAACTAACCTGCCAAGGATATTGACCAAAGTCAACTTTGTCCTTCTGAAGTCCAAATTCACAATGGTTAGCAGGAAGTACACCGCACCGTTTGGTTTGGTTTGCCTCTTTGTAGTCAACATTTGTTTCTATTGTTTCATAGTAAGGCGGTGGGTTGTACGTGGGGTATGACGGTGGGTTGTACGAGGAGTATGACGGTTGGTAAGGTTGAACACTAGCATATTCATAGCAATAGACCAAACTAGGGAACAACGAAGCGGCGATGACCGTCAATGAGAAATAATAATGCATTCTCGCCTCCATATTCAAACCTGTCAAAATGTAACAAAACACACACACATTAGAAATAGTAAATGAATTTGGAAAACTAAAAATTTTGAAAAATAATTTCACAATATGTCGAAAAATTTCATTTACTAGGAAAAACTAAAAAAGTAAAATTCAGCAACCAGAAACTAGAATGAAAATGGACTGACCAGCACGACAGGGAAATGCAGAGCCCACTGACAGCGACCCATAGTTCACCACTCCTATTTATAACTTGCATTCGACACGAAGGGATAAGGAATAGAAAAATTAGCATTTATTATAAAATATATGGAACACTTTTATCTCATAGATTCTTTGCTCTCTCATTGCTCTTGGGAGGCGATTATCTCCACCCAGTTGTGGCGGTTGACCTTCACTCCCGTAAGCAAGGGCTCTAAATTTGGCTGTAGCGTAGCGAAAGCCTAGAAAATTACCATTTCATAAGTCTTAGTTGAGATAGCAGAGGGAATTTACATGTTTATCTTTTAAAACGTATTTTAAATACAGACCTCGTAAACAGGCTGACATATGGAATCAATAAAGGCGACTTGCATCATAGGTAATTGATCTTTCTTTTCTCGATTCATCATATCCTAAACGAAACAGTCAGAATTTGAATTACAAACAAATGATGCATTAATTCATATCTGTAGTTATGAATATTGACATTTAATGATAAGAGAAACGTACTATCGGAATTATGTTGAGTTCCTCTCGCTCCATATCTCCCTGTTCAAAAAATTCACTCGCTACAAGTTCAGCCACCTATTCAATATCATACCACCTTGTAATTTTCGTTTACGATTCAATGCAAATCTTGCTTATCCCACACAACGACCGTGAAAAATGTAAACTCACCCGTTTCTCAACATCCCATGGTTTGGTAATGGCAGCAAGGTCACATGCGGTCATCAACATTCCCCGTAACAAATCCCGATGATCGTCCCGGCTCCAATTGTATGATTGTGACTCAACCAGCTCCATGAACGCTCCACGGTTTCTATTCAAATGCAAAAACGTGTTCAGTCCACACACTTCCATTATTATAGTCGTTTTTACATTATTATGCTTATGCAGAAAAAGTGGCTTTAAAAATTGTGATTTGTCAGCTTGAAAACTTAGGCACTCATGTTGAAGAGCGACACAGACTAATACATATCTTGGAGACAAATCTAGCAATCTACACAACCAACCAAATAACTAATTAGTCGGGACAGCGATTATCAATCCTGATCTGGTAAGTCTGGCTCAATTCTTCATGTCAGTTATTTGTCATCATAATTACAATATATGCGTTTTAAGTTACTAGTACAATAAGTGTACAGTAGCAGTGAGAACAATATATAATTAATATTACCTAAAGTAGACAGCGAGATCGGTGGCCAGAATGGCATCTTCGAGAACTTTTATCACTCGTGAGTACTCGTCGGGGGACAAATGCGACAAAATTTGGTTGCCCTGTGTAAAAGCAAGTCATTTAAAGTATACGACAACATTATTAAAGTTATGCTGGGGTAGTTATGTCCGGGAAACATTTCCGAGTTATATGAACTGAGAACATTGTACAAAAATATAGAATATTCATTTACCTGACTATTAAGTATCATCAGACACTGATCAAAATGATGCCTTTCCATTGTCGATGTAGAGTATAGCTGGGCTAAAGCAGACGAAGCTCTGAAATCGTTAGTGAAATGAAGTTTTGCAATTTTACTACATTAAAACAGTAAATTGTAAAAGCATTGTTTTGTTGAGTAACATAATTACTTGATTTGAAATGAATTGTTAGTTCCGCGGTGATCCAGGTCATGTGAAATTGTAGCAATTAGAAGACCAAGACATTCTAAATCTCCCAACACTTGCCAATACTTTGTAGACTATTTAAATGCAGACATGAAATATTTGATATTTAGTATAAAGAACTCATGACAGTAATAAAGTATGAATGTATAATTAATTACAGTGAGAATGGAAAACATCATCTGTGCCACATTAAAAGCATGTCTCCAGTTGTGGTAGATGACTTTACGGTAATTTTTCTTGACAGAGAGAAGCCATCGACACAGAACATCATATTCAATGTGAAAGCGCTTTACGAGGTCAAGATCCATAAACATTCTCAGAGTAGCCTGAAACAAACCATTACTCAAATTGAGTTTGCCACTTATGTAATCAACTTTTATCATTGCAGCTACTGAATTATTATGATATTACGTTTGTGTTGTAATAATATCAATTACTTTGCAAGTGTCCTCGTCAGTCATGAGATTGTCGTCGAAATCGAATGCGTGGAGTTTGTAGTGTTGCGCTGATGGTATAATTGCTTGCTACATGTAAAAATAAATGACGCACATAAAGATGCAAGTTATCATATCTGTAGGATCTGTATATTCGCAAGTAAACGAAGAATGGATTCTATTAATAAAGAATACCAACCTTTAGCCATTCAGCTTCTTCCGCAGGAGCTGTAGCATGGTAACTTAGAACTTCCAGGGTGACTCTTTGCTTCGCCATAGCCGTTATTGCTTTTTCATACCTATACAAACAATAAACCAATGCTCCCAATCAAACGAAACCAACTACTTAACCATAATTTAACTGCTCTAAATATTGCATAACATTCCGTACATTCTGGTGTTATAGATTCCCATCCCACAAAAAATGGCAAACGCTTCTACGAAATTTTCATCGGAAGTTGTAAAAACAGTGCCATCAAATTTATTCGTCAACTGATAAGAACAAAAAAGAATCCCATTTTAAAATATTATAGCTGCTGCAAGTTTCAACATTTTCTCATTCGTTAAATAAAGAGCATTTTACCTGTATGACTCCGATGATATAGCCATTGGCATTTTTGATAGGCATACAAAGAATATTATTGTGGGTAAAGTCTGAATTTCTATCGACCAGCGGGTCGAAGCGACTATCTTCATACGCATTAGAGATATTAAGTATCTAAATATACATAAAAACATTATATGCATCTTCCATGCATTTTGTATAATATTGTTGCGATAAACAAATCAATACTCATCTCGCTATTACCACAACCACAGAATTAAGTAGATTACTTTTCCATTTACATTTTACAACAGATCGGACATACCTCTCCTGTAGTGGCTACATATCCAGTGATTCCTATATTTATAGGGAATCTTCCCTCGAAAGGACTACTGCGAGAATCTGCGTCCTCGTCACTCAAGTCGGACGAGTCCAAGTCAAAAACACGGCTAAAGGTCCCCTTTGAGGCTTCGTGGACTAGGAGGACCTAAAATGCACATTATATACAATTACAGCGGACATAAAATACATGCAACCTCCTGAAATCGACTCTGCCCAGGAGAGTAATCAATTCTTCAATCGATTACTGTCATGCCACAATATGTTACATACGGATTCACATTTGTAATATTGTAATAGTCCTTACCTGCGCCCTTTGGCACTGCATGAGGGAAAGGGTGTGAGTGAGAATGCGATAAACCATATGCTCAATTGTACTCTGCTCTTCGAATATCATACGGGCCAAATCCAGTAGAACCTGATCGCATGTTTAATAAAAATTAGCATCGTATCAAATCAATTATAACACTCATGTTATATCATAACATATTCCCAAGAGACAAAGGGAAAGAGAAACGTCTCTGCACACACATACAAACTGATTCAAACGTACACACATGAAAATTAATTATTTATTGATCTCCAACAGATATACAAAAGAGAATAGAAACAGAAGCAATCAAGCAATAATATTTTACCTGATTCCTCTTGACTTCCAAACGACTTTGCTGGAAGAGTTGAGCATTGCCCAATCCAATTCCACAAAATTGCAGATAGTTTGAGAAAACTTGTTCGTCCCGTCTGGTAAAGCATAAGCCATCTCTTTTGTTTATTACCTGGTCATACACAGAAATACATTGCATGATAAAACAAAGTAAACTTGTGATAATCTCAACTCAATCAAAGCATGGTAACTGTACTAACTCACGTTAACTTGATGTATTTCAAGTGTAATGAAATGAGAACAACAGAAGCTTTAGTTGATTGATTTTGTTTATCTACTTAATTAAATTTTAGCACGCTAGTCGTTTACAAAAAAAGTTAGGAATGAAAGATAACCTGTGCAACTCCGAGAACGTCACCCCGTTTATCTTTAATCGGCATGCATAGAAGGGACTTAGTTTTGTAACCCGTTTTAGCATCAATGTCTTGGTTGAATCGGGAATCCTGAGAATTGCATGAAAGTTTGAGAATTGAGTAAGTTTTCGTCTCAATGTAAACGCATACATAGTATTTACTTTATATTACAAGATAATATAAATAAAAAAGTTGAAGAAACTATTATTGACCTGATAAGCATCTGGAATGTTCACAAACTGACCACTGTCTGCAACGAATCCAACGATTCCCGAACCCCATGGCACACGAATTTCTTCTTTGTTCTCCATATCTGCTAATGTACTTTGAGAGCAGACATCAAACAATGTCGAGACCAGATGACCACACTTGCTTCCTTTTTTGCCCTGGCAAATAATAACAATAGTTTGTAAATTAACACAACGAAAACTTTTATTATACAAGATCGCATAATAAGCAAAAAATAATGAAACTACTTGAACGAGAAATAAGGAAGCCCTATCGGCGGACGTAAGAATCGAAACGTGCTGTAAAATTTTGTGAGCCAATGTTCTCGTATCCAATTCATCGCAAATGTCTTTTGCCAATTCAAATAATAACTCCTTTTCATCCAATGACTGTAATTTATAAAGAAATGGTTAGTTACAATTTACAAACTTATTTGAATTATCAACAGAAATTCATTACTCGTTCACATTATAAATACCTGTAATTCTTCTCTGGACTTTCGATACGTAAGCGAATTCCTTGAGTCGTGTGAATTCGCCGGAGGACTAAGAAAGGTAGGCGTTCCATCGTAAATGGTCACCATAGGCTTTACTAACCCTCCAAATTCTTGTGCAGAGATTTTACGTACTGGTGTTGTTGCCCCTGAATTCCCACTACTTTTACTACTACCCTGTTAGCAAAATCAAATATAATTTTATACATTTAATACATTATAAATGAAACGCACACAAAAAAATAACGAATGAGACGATCATTTGTTACTACAAGTATAAAAAAATACTTACCGTGTCAGGAGGGGGTTGAATAATTGTCGTTGGACCAGGTTGTGTTACAGAATGACTCACAAGCCACATGTCTATAAGATCACGAGGGGCTTTCCTGTATTAAATCCAAGAATAAAGATAACAAGAAAATTCATAACAAATGAATTAATATTGTACGAAACAAAATCTCACCTAATAAAATAGTCACTGGAAAATTCAGGATGTTCATCGAGCCAGGCCTCAATGGTTGCACATTGTGTATCGTAATGATTAAAGCCCTCCGCATTATCCACTGTTTCCATTTCCCTCAGTGGCAAACCTTCAAATGAACAAGAGAAATTTTATTCGCTTTCCTGAACCGAAGAACATCTTACTGTAGATTGCGTGTGAGCATCACTTAAAGCATAATCGATTACTTTTCGGGATATAAGTATTACATTGCAAGTACAGTACATACAAGTACAAAATAATCAAATACATTCGATTCGACACGCCAAAACAAGATAACAATATAAAAATATAGGAGAGGAAATCGGCTATAATACATTATTGTCATTTAATATTTACTATAATATCCATTTACAAATTACATTAGACTACACTAGACTAGACAATACTAAACAACAGAATACGGTTCTTACTCCAAAATCATACCTCATTGTAAATTATTGAAGAAAAAGACGTGCATCATGAATCTTCAGACTCCTAAAAAGGGTTCTCACTTTTAAAATTCGATATAAAACACACACAACTAGAAGACTACAATACATTGCATATTATCTAACAATTAGTAACTCGGTGTAAATTGTTTGACAAAACCAATTCACCAAAATACCAATAAAAGCAAATCTTTATATAATATTGCCCCACATTATTTATTGTTAGCTCGCTTGCAAAAAACTGAGAGATAACTTTTAAGCCTTTTTTTAGAAAATTAATACAGAAAATGTTGTCAAATCAAGTATAAGGGCACAAAGAAAGCAAACAAAGCGTAAAACCAGCCAGCTTATAAAACATTTGAATTATTTCACATTTTCATAACATTTTCAATGTTTTGAGCACAAAAAGAAGCTAGTAGTAAAGAATTGACAATTTACGTGCAATCCTGCGGCGTATCGCCCATATGACTGGCGCTGAGGGCCTCAAACTCTCTTGCCCTGCCAGTTTTATTGTAACTCTGGAATTTTGTAAATGGCATGTCAAAATTTGAAAATATTATATCCTATAATGAATAACTCACCCTTAAACGGACGGAATTAAAGTTCTGCTGACTAGGTCAAATGGCACGGTCAATTGGTATAATATATTTACAGTCAACAGCGTACTATTATACTGGCTTGTTTTTGAGGAAAATACTTGTTGATTGACAGGCTCGGATTTGAACATTCAGGAAACGGACGGAAGAGTCAACACTCCAAAGAAACTTGCAGCAAAACGGAAGAATTCAGTCTGTAAAATATCCCAAAAATAAACAGCATATTAAAAATCTCTCTGAAAACGATAAAAATCCAAAACATAATTTGTAAACAACATCAACATAATTCATAATGACTTGATAATTTACATAATAAACAATAACCGTAATTAAGAAAGATCACCTTACATTACATGCAGCTACATCATTATTTACTTGAACTGTTTCACAAATTAATCTACGTGAGAGAATAGTAGCGGAGATATAATTATGTATAATAAATATAAATATGTATGTGTGTATGTTACAAGATTGGCAGGAAACTGTTGAGTGTTGATTCTGTTGATTGACTGGTGTTGTGAAGTATGTAAAGTGAATGTGACTTGACTGGAACTACTGGAGGTGGAGACTGGAGAGAGTATAATAATAATAATTATAATTATAGTGGAGTGGAGGATGATAAGGAAGAGATGAAAAGAATGAATTTACTACTATACCGACAAACCTCCCGTGTGCGTATTCACTTACGTACTTTGGTTTTTGTTCTACAACGTTACAAAGCCATCCGCTGCACCCGCTGCAGCAAAAGTCAACGAGTCAGCATCTCAGTCTCAGCGAACTACCTTGGTACCGTTAGCTGTGGACCATGGTGTTCCCAGTTCGTAACAGTTCCCCTGTCCGGGGACCCACTCTTCTGACTCTGACCCTACAACCGTTTGACCATATTCACAGGTTTTCCGTTTTGGATTTGGGATTATCCAATTTTGGATCCAACGGGGACAATTAAAATAATATTATCGGAAACCGCTCTCATGAAACAACGGAGATCGGGAGTTTCGGGAGAACGTTCGTCATTGGTATTTGCATGGATTTTTTCGAAGCAAGACAGCGGTTCGTTAATCTAACCTCAATTAAATGCTTTATTTCAACTACGTTCCTGGGAAATCGACGACTAATCTAGTTAAGGATGATGGTAAGGTAATTCATTATTTGACATTAAAAAATTATGGTTACAGTTCATTAAAATAATTTTTCGAAACATACAGTTTAGATCATTTGTAAACAGGTGGGAGATGAACAGCTGTACTATACTGGTGGCGGAGCAACAACATCCGCGGCAGACGGCTCTGCGGTAATCTTAATTAATAAAGTATTTATGAGGAACACACGTGTAGGAGCACCCGCGAAACAGTTCTCAGTGACGAAGAACAAACGAAATCCGACGATCATCTGGTCGGGATCGGGATAATAATAAAAGTAATGATTCGTCATGTTCTTAACAATAATACAACATAACCCGATACCCCAGACGCCCCAGAGGCCAGCAAAATAGCGGGCATTATAGTAAATCTAATTTGATATTTTGATTCTATTTTTTTAGTACCATAGAAATGACAACCAGAAAGAATTATTATTATTGACTCTATTCGGCAATTTGGTACTTTGGAAGTTCGAGTTGTTTTTGACTTCACTTGTTTTGATTCAGTCTACATTCAAACATTGTCGTACGTGGTTTTAGGTTGCAATTGCTGTCAGTACGTAGTACGCGAAATTATAAGTGTGATTTTTGGCATCTGCATTCAGATTTATCTCATTAAAAATGGACGAAACTCCGTCAACATCTGAAAATAAGCCTTCACTTACCAAATTGGCAGAAAGTGCCATGCAAGCTCGTCTCCGAGAGAAATTAAATCAGGAAGGGGTGAGACTGTGGCTAAAACCTTTTTACGATGAATCAAGTTTTTCAGTGAACGATACTGAGATTCTGGTAAATATAATTAAGTAGTTCTTTTAAATAATTTAACAAATAAGCATTTACTGGTCAATTCATTAGCATATTCATGTCTTTTTCTATTTGAATAATATTTTCAGGCACTTGCTAGTCGATATGCCACAGATATGGAGCTTCAAGAATCAGATGTGGTTGAAGCACTCCTGGTTTTGCAAAGGACTGCAATCGAACGGTTGACAGAACGTGATCTGTACAAAAACACTGGGTTGGCCACATTGCGACTGAAAAACTCAAGCGTCCAGCAAAATCAGAAGTTACAAATTAGCCTGTCTATAACCGGGAAAGCGCTGAAAACAGCTGTAGCTCAAACAATGAATTTACCTGAAGAAAAGATAAAATTGATTTCATCAGGGAGAGTTGTGGTTGATGAACGAACACTGGAAGCGCAGGGGATTAAAAACGGCGGTGGGATATTGGTAGTTGTTGTTGGGAACGATAGTGCTGTTGGCGAAAGTGTTTTTAAAGATCTAGAGGAAATTAAATCATCAGCAGATTACCTAGCGGGGAAAGATATCGACGGACAATATTCATTACAGGTAGGTTGATATTTCTTAAAAATAAATGTGTTTTAATTACTTTACACACATTACAATTAAATTAATAATCAATCAAGTAGGTAGCTGATCAAACTGGCAAAGCTTTGGACTTACCCGACTCCGAAAAAAAAGCTATTGCTGTGTCACTCGCACTTCATGACAAAGGTCGAGCTGCCCTCAAACGAAAAGATTTCTCCAAAGCTCTTGTTTTTCTACTGGAAGCCGAAAACATGTACAATACGTGTCAGTCCAGTCTGTTAGAGATGGTGGACAATTTTGGAATGCTTAACTTAGACATTGCATGGTGCTATTTGTGTCTTCAAAGTATTTCAGATCTTCCTGCTGTCGAAAATAGACTGAATAGAAGTGAAAAGGCCCTGCACAAGAGTTACGGAGAAAATTTCGAACGGGTGATTGCTCTGAAAGGTATACTTTACATCATATTATATCATCATTTCTGATGATTCCTTATATCATCCTATTTATTGTTATTTGATTTGATTTTCTTTGCAGGGAGTACCGGCTCAGAGTCAGCTTTGTTTGTCCGACTACATTTGCTTCAAGGAATAGCTGCCTACCATCTTGGTCAAAACGAAAAATCAAAGTTTTATATTAGAAGAGTGGATACAGAGATCGCTCGGTTGCAAATTAAAGATGATCAGCTTGCAGAACTCATCAACATGGGTAATTGAATTAAAAATATCCATTGCTGGATATAAGATTTTGACTGTAACAAGTAAATCAACCCTACATTTTCTAGGTTATGGGCCCGGTGAAAGTAGAATGGCTTTAAGATCAACATTTGGAGATATAACTGCTTCCGTGGACTGGATCATTCGAAAGAGAGAAGAGGCCACAAAAATCAAAGAGCAGGAAAGATCTGATGCGAAACGAAGGAAGTTGCAGAAAAAACTGGGCAAATGTGATAACGGAGATCCGGTAAAAATTATTATTACAGCATCTATTTACTAAATCAATTCACACAGGTTGTATAGGTCAATTTTTAAATGCATTCAATTTGAGACGAAAGAATTTCTTGAGGAAAAATGACAAGTATTGTTTATTTTTCATTTTAGGTCAATGTAATGCTATATAGGAATTTAAAAGATATGGGATTCAATGATATGCTTGCCCGTGAGGCGCTGCGACGTACCAACAATGACATTAACTTGGCCCTACAACTGGTTAACGATGATTCATTCATAACGTCGGTAGTTACAGCTACTTTGACTGCAGCGTCAATCAATGTCCCCGCTGCATCAGCCCCAGCTGCAGGACAAGGGCCTTCAACTTCAGGTGCACTTCCTAGTTTAGGCTCGAATGATTCTCTAAACAGCTTGGCGGAAGAAATGGCTGCGGAAGAAGCAGAGAAATCCCTGAAAGCTATGGACACATTGTCAAAGGACATGTACTCGGAGTCCGACTACATTGACTTGTCGTTATCTGATGAAACGAAATTTCTTTCGCAATACAAAGAACTTCTTCGTATTTAAATACCTGACATGTCACCGAAAGTATCAAATGTTTATAAATATATATAAAATATGAAAGATAAATATATATTATCATTTATTGTGTACATGTCGAAATATTAACAAATAAATTGTTGTCTGCAAACAATAAATGTCTCCCTATAAATATATGTTGTGAATTTTCAATGAATTGTCGTAAAATACATTGTATTTTTAACATTACAATATTTGCAATATTATTATTTTTATTAATTACTAATTACAGTTTAGATTCAATTCATTATTTCAATCCTCACATTCATATCCTTTCTTGAATTACAACCACACAATATTATTTTGCTTTGACTTGGAAATTATTTAATATGGGTTTAGTAGGTATTTTTGCATAGTCTTAAATAAAATGTATTTAATTTGGTTTTAGTATGTTCATTCAGCAATTAGATTTCAAGTTAGGTATTATTCGCGTTCTTCATTTATTCAGCAAATGGGATGTGTCTGCTTATACCACTCAACTCCAGTAGGACTCATCTCCTCCAAAGTGATAGGATCCACGTAGCAAATGGCATCCAATTGAGCAAGAAATTCGGTGTAGTCGATATCTCTCTTCCCACCACGAATAACCTAGAAGAGTATGTCCATTTAAGTTAAAAGTGATTTAATTCATTTCTATTCAAGTTCTCATACTATTGTGTTTCATCCATCGTCAATATCACACTTTACCAGAAATCTCTTTATAATGGCTTCAAATTCGCTTAGCGTGGTGATATCTGCAAGTCCAATTGTGTGAAGCACGCGATGGAACTGATCTTCGGAAACGCAACCAGAACGGGGCTTGTCAAAATCCAAGAACATGGGCTTGAACTGTATACAAAATGTGAATTACAAGATTATTATTTTATTTGCAAAGTTATTTAAATAATTGTGAAAATTCACCTCTAAGCGACAGTTGTGAGTCTTTTGAGCCAATCTTCTCATCCCTGAAGTCAAGAGACAATACTCTTCTCTTGATAGAGTCTTGTCATAATCCATGGGGCGTAGTGGTCGCCAAGATTGAGGAACAATTCTCGGAGCTTTCTCCAGATTGTTGAGAGTAAAGACAATCTCAATAGATTGCAAGAAGCATCGCCATTCGATTTCCATTTGATCGTCCGGAGAACGGAAGCTGTGATTAATAAATAGTTTGAGTATCTACGATTCCTGTCTCAATCGCAAAACATTATTTAACTGGAACTGGTGTATGTAATTTTAAAATACTAATACCAGCAGGTAAGAACTTCCACTTCTCTAGGAGTTAACTCAAATCCAGCTCTATCCAAGGCACGGTGGAAGTCAATGATTTTAATGCGATCGTGAGAGTACAAATCATGGTCCCGAAGGAAATCGTACAATTTAGGACGACGGGTAACCATCTGCAATGTCAATGGTTCTTGTGCAAATAATTTCAAATAATGCTACAAAATGACAAACTGGTATTATAAACACATACCCTGGCCTGAAGCTTGTAAATGATTCTCTGCAAATCATGTTCTTGCCATTTAGGCTGAGCTGGAGGCCGCGATAATTGATAAAGACGTCCAGCTTTATATTTGGCATACTGTGAAAGTTGAATTAAAATTAGGCTCTAGAGTAGAGGCCGGATTGGGTTGGCTTTTTCCAACCCAACCCAATTTCGACCCATTAAGAGCCCGACCCAACCCAACCCAAAACCCAGAGCTAGAATTGTATGGCCAACCCAACCCAACCTCTCTAGAGTAGTTTAGCGAAGACTCAAATAAAGCATGCTCCGTTGTAAGTACACTCCGAGCTGTATTTGAGCTCTAGAGCTGTTTGAACAGTTTTTGAAGGTAAAAAAATAATTATATACAATATCATTTGACTAACCCATCCGGAATCGGGTGTTTTTGGTTCAATGTCGTTCATTAGCTTGAGATAATTAAAACCACGCACATCTCCATACTGGACGGCCATGGCATCGAGTTCCTCCGGGGAGAAGTAGTAATTCAACATGGAAAGAACCTGCTTAAACTGCTGTCCAGAAACGTGTCCAATGTTGGCTCTGTTGAGAACAAATAGAATGGAAAACAAACACATACACAAAACGTCGCAAAAGTATTACCCCTTTCACCCCCTTGTAGCAAATACTTGTGAACCTACCTATCGAAACCCTGAAAGAAGTATTTGATGTTGCAGCTTTCAATCACAACCCGGTGCCGTAATCTGGCCACAGCACATTTAGCCAACTGACGAATACGTATTGGAACATCCAGCATATTCGTCACTCCTGGATTAGGGAGATTGACAATTCTGTCCGGTGATGGAGTTAAAACACTTGGCATTTTCTCGATTCCTTTCTGCAGGAAAACTACACAAGTAGAACAACTATCAGTATTACCAACAATAAAAAATCGTTATTATTATAAATTATTTAATTATTATTATTTATACTTGATTCGATATCAACATCGAATTTTCTCCAACAGACCATGGACGGGTCTTCCTCTACTCTATAAAAATTAATGAGAGCATCAAATTCTCCTTCTGAAAGATTAATTCGTCCCATCGGCCCGATTCCAATATTGTACAGGCATCGACGAAAACGATTCGCTGATAAAATTCCTCGGTTAATTGGATCGAAATCCTTATACGCAAAGACAAGTAAAAAAATTAATTGTTAAACTCTAAATAATACAAAAACATTTTAATGTATTATCATCATCAACCTTGAAAAAGTCCTTCGCACGAATTCTGTATCGATACAAAAATTGTTGCAGTCGTTCCATTAGATTTCGTAGCTCAACATTTTCACTTTCTCCAGGAATGATTTTGACTGAAGTTGAGAGACCAGTCGGAATTGGCGAAGGATTGCCCGCTGCTATGGTGGATGCATACGCTCCGGCATATTTTTGACCTGTATATATTCACAGACAAAAATTGTATTATGTACCAGAAATTAATTAATTTCATTACTTATAATAATAATATAATAGTATCTCTACCTAGGCACTTGCTACTCACCATTGACAGCACCAATCTGTCTGTGGATGTAGTCTTTTCCCAAAACGGGTCTTCTCCCATTGCCCCCTGCTACAGGACCTTTCTCATAAAATCGTGTAGAATCTTCGGGTAAACACAACCCCATGTTATGTTCATCCTCACTAGCACACTGACACTGACCCCGAGCCCATACCGAACTGTTTTTCCCTGCTCCATGGATTTCCGGCATGTAATCCAAGTCTTCTGGACCATCAGCCTTCGAAAAATAAAAATAATCGTTATAGTTAAATAGTAGAATAAGTTTTCTTTCTCCACCTTCGTAGAAAGTAGGTAACAAACAATTTTATTGCTAAACTTATGTTCTCACACGTACGAATTTGTGCAAAGCTATTCCGCACATTCAAACGTTCAATGAAAATGATCAATACAAACTTTCAGCGGAAGTAAAACTGCCGTTTACCTGCATCGCTCTTTTCTTTGCTGACATATGTATACATTCTAACAATATAAATTGTAAATAGTAATGCAATAATGTCCCTAAGAATCAATACAACCTCTACAAGAACTAAGGACCTTAAGATTGTTTGCACCAAATAATATTTATACTTCCACTGATTGTTTGAGAATAGTGTAAAACTTCATACCCCTAAAATTGGAACGACAGGAGGCTTGGGACAAATCGTCTCATGGTAGGCGTCATCCAAATCTTCAATTAATTGCAAAAAGTTGACATTGTAGTCGTTAGTTGCGTATTTTTTACACAAAAGACTGAAGTCTGACTCCGCCAGGTCCGCACCGAGATAGATGAAAAATCTCTTCAGATGAACAACAGTTGTGTCACCGGACTGACGATGTGCAAACTACAATTCATTAAAATACAATGTTATAATTTTCTGTACCCAAATTATAATAAAATTCGTAAATATTGAAGTCATATTATTAACATAATCTTAGCAATAGCTTTACTTTGTCAAAGTGAGCCGCGAGTGTTGTAAGAGTATGTCTGTTGGCCCTGCGGACAATTTTATTAATAATCTGTACAATGAGTTCTTCGTCCGTCTCACTGAGTTTATTGACTGCTTTTACTTTTGTTGGCTTCTTGGTAATATATTTCATTTGGATTTGTTCCTGGAGACTCAACGCTGAAAATAAAATATCATAAGGAATGCTTTCTCATTGTGCTTTATAGACGAATTGTAAAGGTACAGTAAGAAGGAATTTATTATAGCTAAAGTAATCTAACTGGAATCAAACATGTCAGCCATGCGCTTATAGTCAATGTTATCTCCACAAGCTCGGTAGTAATTTGTGACAGCCTCCAGCTGTCGAGCAGTGATTCCAGCTTCCGGTACAATTGTCTTGTTCATAATACATTGAAACAGTTCTTCGGTGACGAGTCCCGTACATTTTGTGTCACAACAGCGGAAAAGATCGGTTATTTTCACACGAAGCCTCCAGTAGGCTGTACGCATTCTCTCCAGAATTGATGGAATGCACGGCTCAGTACCAAAAGCTCGTTCTCCACACGACTGCAGGAAAAAATTAATCATTTTCCTTAATAGAATTTTGCAAGATCATTATAATTCATTAGCATTCTTGATATAATTCTGATTTAATTACACGTAATGGAATTTGGGAAACTTGAGGAAAAGGAACTTTCGAGGCACATTCCCTCAACTGGTCCGCGATATTCTCAGCTAGAAAAACGATTAATAAGTGTAAAGTAATGAAACACGACTACAAAAAGAAAACTCGATAACCATTCAAAGTAGTAAAACTAGGTCAGGGTGAAAATCGGTATTATAAATATATATTCCATCCTATTTACAATGGAAGTAGTAAATATAATGTTAGGTAGAAGGTAAGGAAAAATCTCATTACTGGAAATCATGAGACCGTGTAGTCGCATGTAGCACACATTGCCATCAGGCATCCGGAAGAAATCCGTAATGAGCTGCACCTGCTCCAGCGAGAAACCCAACTGACACATAAACTTTTCGTGCATCATACACTTGAAGATAAAATCTACAAAAGGAAACAGTTACCATTATGTCAACAGCGAATGAATGTATCTGTTATGTTCTACAAACGGAATAAGTTTTGAGGAATTCCCAGAAGTAAATAAATTGGATTTACCCGAGACAGTTCCGAACTCCAGTGGGTCATGCTCATCGAAAAACTGCTTGATGTTATAATTACATTGGCGACTGACCTGTCGCATTCTCTCCAGGTATTCCGCTGTGCATGGCTTCAGCCCGTATGCGTCCAGGCACTGAAAAAAACATTCATCACAATTCACAAACACGACTTTCATTTATGGAGAAGCAATTAATTTTCAATAACTATTACCTCCGGCTGGACAACTTTCTCCACCTTATCCAAATTTGACATTATTTTTCTTCCGACGTATTTCACACAACAAAATTCTTCTATGTATCACGAAATCGGGTACAAGAATGTCAATAATTTACCAAAACGTTAATGCTACTCACTCTGAACTGAACGCTTTTGAAGTGACAGTGAAACAATGCAAATAACTGAAAACTAAACTGCAGAAGCTAATATCCGTTTCCCAGTAAGAGTTCAAAAAGTCAACATTTTTTGAACTCATAATAACTATAGTGACACATTTTTATAATTTTTTGCATATTTTTTAAATTAAAAAAAATTAAATGATAATGATGGGATCATGTAAGATATATAAGTCCATGCATAAATATAAGAATTTCATGTTTATTACGGTGTCAGTTTGGAAAATCATGTATAAAGGTCAGTTTTACTACTATTACAATATTAATCCTATAAAAAAGATTACGATATTACATACATTAACGTATGATTAAGCACTATACTACAGATGAAAAACCTTTACATATAACAATTTATTTTCATTTCACTACCGTTACTAAATCATTGTCAACTAAAAATATGGACTGTACAACTGAACAACTAAAGAAGTAAAATTAACGGAACATTTACAAATGATTGTAAAAATGTATATATAATATATATTATAAAGTCGCTCCAATTCATCGGATTTGCAGGTTACATGTAAAGAAGACAATAAAATTTTGTTTTACTTTTGTAAATAGCGGGTTTTTGGCTGTTTTGGTGACCCGGTTGGTGGTTTTGTTGATCGGGGTTTTGTTAGTGGTGATTTGCTAGGCTCCACATGTAACATTCGGGTCTGCCCTCCTTTCAAAGTTACCTTTATGTCTTCCTGGAAAAGCATTAAGCAAGCGTGATGTTATTTTCATTTTCAATCCTTACCATCACATACGAAGGCGAATAATAATGTGCGATTCAAAACAGTAGTATAACATGAAAATTATTAAATTACCATTTGAATGAAATATTCAGCAACTTTAGCATCTTGAAATGTTACGAAGCAGTAGGGCGATGGAATATCTTCATTCACGTTGGGAAATCTTACTTCGATTTCTGCTCCATTTTTTGAGAATAGTTTCTAACAAAATAGTCAATAGTAGTTTTGTTTCAAAGTCAGGTTTACAAGAACTTTATGGCAAAATAGCGAATTTGGATGTATGTAATCTTATTCTCACCTCTAAATCTTCTCTCTGGATCGCATAGTGTAAATTCCCAACGAAAATGGTAGCAGGGTTTTTTGCAACGGCCAACGGAGTCTTAATTTCGGTAGGTGCAGGGTTCTCAACTTTTTTTAAGTACCAATCAGGAAGTATGTATTCCATTAATTTGGGGTTTCTGCAGTCCCCATAGTAAAGATAGGGGTTTGCAGCGCTCCATGTCAGTCTTTTGACATCTAGGTCTTTGGTTTCCGGGCTGGAAAATTTGCTGGTAATAAAGTCGAACAGGTACTGTTGAAAATTGAAGCAGGGTAACGGTCCCCATTCAAATTCTCTGGAAATTCTTTCGGTTGGCAATATGTCAACGTGACAAAGCTTATCTTCTTTTCTGCTACCCAAAATTGTCATTTTGGCTCCTGCGACAACGCTTTTAGTCCACAGCTTCAATGCATACTCTGAAGTAAGAGGTTTGGAACACTTTTTCAAACTAGCCACAGCATATTCTCTTTGGTCATTGCGACCGACGATTTCATTTAAAGTAAGAACATGATGACCACCCAGTTTAAACTGGTTAACGGAAAATGTTCGGTTTCTTGACTTATTTAACACATTTGTAAATGTTGGATAAGAAATTGAAACATCAGGATTGTTACTACACTTCTCCACACCTTCAGACAAATAAATAATGTCTCTGAATTTTGACACATATATTTTCCAGCCTTCATCATGATGGCAAAAGGGCGACATTAATGTTTTCGCAATACTGTCTCCGAGACAAACGAAATCGGGTTTTACAAACTTGTTCTCGTTAACATGTTCGTGAAAATTTTTATCCACAATCCATTTTAATAAGTAATTATACTGGAGACGCAAATCGGCCAGGTAATCTCTTTCTACTTCGGGTTCCAAATCAATGTCTTCAAGTTCCGTTATCAGTCGGAGGTTGAGTTCAGGAGGACTTGACATCGGCACGTAGTTTTCATCTTCAGAGATTATGAAACCGCCTATCGCTTTATTGTTGTCCACTTTAAGATGATCATACTCAATTGAACAATTCGGTTGGGAAACTTCCATGGCTTTTCTCGAGAACAAAGTGGCAGGTTCTTAACACTTAACAAAAGTTGGATAATATTTAGTCAGTTTCACTTTTACGAAGGTTTTGACGTTTCTGGATAGTCAGCACTGATGAATGATGCTACATTTTTAAGTCATACGGTACGAGTGTATTTTCACGCAAAGCCGCTCGGCGCTCGGGCTGCAGTCAGTCTCAAAAGTAGTCTCAAGAAAGACGTATAGAAAATCTGAGAGTTTAGTAACAAAGACTTACTGACTGTTTATGCTTGTCTCTCTGTCTGAATCAAGTAATGTAAATTATGTGGGATGTAATTATGTAATGTCTAAATGTATTCATATCAACGTAGTACCTATAGAATTCTGAAATGGGGAAGGGGGGAGGGTTGAGAGACGTAGATACGTCCTTGATTCATATTGTGTCTGTTTCTGAGAGTTTTGAGACTTTGAGACTTGAGACAATAAATTAGAAATGGATTTGTTTATTATTTTATAAAATGTATGTTGCATCCAACGCGTTTTACGTCTTTATACCTCCAGCTTATGTGTGCAAAAACATCTGTATAATATGAATCGGCTTTGTTTCGCCTTGATACATGTAACATAAACAATAAACACAGAAAGTTTAATTTGCTTTCTCAGACTACTCAGACAGTAACCGAAAATCCCAGGTTTTACATTTGCTACTAGGGGTTAAAGGTATTTGTTAAAGAAATGAAAATGGATAGGTGTTTCACACTAGCTAGATCATAAGAACAAACCCTTTTCCAATTTTAATTTATTTATACTACCAAATACTGAAATACTACTACAATGACATTACTAAAATAGTGTAAATTTAATACTTGAAAAATATTTCTTTAAACATTCTGTTCTGGGATATTCTATTTTGACAGATATTTATTAGGTACATTTGGAATAGGTAAATGTAAACAAAAAACTGAGAAAAATGACGTAAACTTCTGAATTGGCATCAACGCACCGAATGCATTAGTGGGTTTGTTGTCCTAAAAAAAATCCCGGGTTTTCATTTCCTGCCTGCTATCAAATACATGCCGCTTTTATTCTTTATCGTATATTATTATCTGTAATAATATGAAGCTGCCATATGCCCTATACTCTAACTAAACTAATTAAATCATCGAATCTCTGCAAAGTGTACTATATATAGAGCTGCATGTATAAATTACAGTGGCAGTCTCACATTTATGTTACACAACACATACACATGCACTCCACTCTAATAAATTCATTTCGTTTTTCGTGTACTTAGTTACGCTCTCTGAGGTCTCTGATTGTGAGTCTGATATACACGACTGCAAAAAACACAAAACTACAACACACAATGTCTTGCCAAATAAATACAAAAATAGTTGCGACATGTACCCGCATCCAACCAATTCGCCCGAGTTTTACTGTATTACAGTCCGATGCTATTTTTGTACACACCCGTCCGTATCCTCCGTATCATCGTTTCGTTTGTATGAGTATTTTGTCTGTGTGTATCATGCATTATGTTCATACGTGAAAGAGATAGAAAATGTACTTTTACATGACTATGGAAAGAAAATAACGACTTTGGGTTCTTCCCTGGAATTCATTTGTTAATTTAGTTGGCTTCACGTTCTAAATCAGAGAATAAGCATCTCAAAAATAGTCTTAGTAGCATTTTCACTCTGTTTAGCTGCAATTCTGCAAGCACAATTTTCATACTAGTGTAATGCATTTGTGTTTAATAGTTTAGTTTCACAAATAAAATCAGTGTAGCCGTCTCAAAAATAATTTGTTGTCAACTTTGATTATTCTTATTGTGCGATTTTACATTTTATTGCATTTTACAGTCGTGAAATATGGAAAACATTGTTGAACAAGAGTCTTCGGATGGAGACGAATTAAAATCTATTTTGCAGGGAATTAACATTGGACCTGCTAAAGAGTGTCCTTATGAAATAAAGGTTTCAGAAGAATTAGGAAGGTATTTGGTAGCGGCGAGAGATATTGCAGCAAGAGAAATCATAATTCAAGAAACACCTTTAGCACAAGGACCTAAAGACGAAAAAGATGACTTACTCCTTTGTCTCGGATGTTGCTCAAGAATGCAGCGTGGAGAAGGAAGCGAATATAAAACTCCTTTGTGCTCCAAATGCTATTGGCCCATTTGCAGTGCCAATTGTGAAAAGGTAATGAATTTTATGAAATTTTCATGTATAATCAGAACCAGACGGTTTCTTTAATTGTAAAATTGCTAAAAATTAAGATAATTTTAAGATAATTTTCCCCATTAACCACCAAACTTAATGGTTAAATCTTCATTTAGCAAATCAAATAATTTCTACGTTAGTTTTACATATCAGAACTATTTTCTATTTTCTAATTTAACAAAGCAAACATAACGATAATAAATAAATAAAGATTGGACTATTGGACGTATTATATTTTGTACCAGAGCTAGATCTTGGTTGGCAACTTCTTTTTCATTTATTTCAACCGCACGCATGAAATTATCATGAACGAGAGAGGTAGTGTGGTTAATAGTTAATGATCTAATTAGGTCCTAATTATTATGTACTTTTATTTTCAGGTTTTATGTCATGCGGAAAATGAGTGCTTTGTATTTTCTCAAAATCATGTTCATTATCCTCCAACAAATAAAAATGAAATACTTTACAGGAGTATTTTCATTCTCAGATGTTTGATGATGAAAACAAAAAATCCTCAAGCATGGGAACAATTAATGTCAATGGAAGATCACAAAGAACTTCGACAAAATACACCAAAATGCTACATGAAGGATAAAAAAATTGTCGAAAACTTTAGGTGCTACTTTCCAAGTAAAAAGATAGGCCAAGAAGATTTTCCATTTGAAGACAGTGACATCGTAAAAATCAGTGGAATTATTGATGTTAATTCACACTCCGTGCCAAAGAAAATCCGAGGAATTTTAAGGCATGGAAAAATCAAAAATAATTGGGAAATCTGCTCAAAACAAATTTCAAATATTAGAATTTCAAAATTTTTGGAAAACATTCAGGTTATTTGGAATCTTTGTAGTATAAATAAATAATCTTTTATTTCCTTTTACAGCTCAGAAAGTCACATTTATTTCAAGACAAGTTTAGTGGCCCATAGCTGTTGTCCAAATTCTTCTTGGAGATTCACGGGGATGGGTCATTCTTCAGGTGGAGGATCCTCAACGTCAACGCTTACAGTTCGCTCAAATATTCCATTGAAAAAAGGCTCAATGATCTCCGTGTGTTATCACAACAGTCGTCTCATGTACGGAACGCTGAGACGATTGATTCCAATGGAAATGGCTGGTCTTTTTGTATGCAAATGCCAAAGATGCTTAGATCCGTCAGAATTGGGAACTTTCCTGTCGGGAATTAAATGCTCCGAATGTGAAGAAGGTTATTTACTACCTGAAGACCCCGTGGACTCTTTTTCGGATTGGAAATGCAACAACGCAGAATGTGAAGATGTTCAGATTGACACGGACGTAATGGATATAATCGAAGAAGTTGAAGATATGGTTGATTTTCCCAAGGAAGACTTTTCTAGTATGACCACTGAGAATGCACAATTTCTCATTGAATTCGTTGAAAATTATAGTGGAAAAGTTTTACACCAAAATCATTACGTTCTTCAAGAAGTTAACAGTAGAATAATTAAATATCAACAAGACAAATCCTTAGACAGGCTAGCAACTCCCGATTTGATGCTTTACATCCAACGTTGCGAAGATCTATTGAAAATTGCAGATATACTTACACCTGGGTACTGCGAATACAGAGGTACATTAGCAATTAACTCTTAATTGATTAGTAGTATTTGTAATTACTATAATTATACAAACATTCAATTTTTAATATAACAAATTGATGGTTCTAAAAATCCAAAAACATTTTTCGTTGTAGCTTTTCTGTTGTATCATCTGTCGAAAGGACTGCTGCTTCTGGGAAAACGACGTGTAACAGAGAAAGAACAGTGGGACAACCATTCAGCTCTTGTTCATTTTATTCGTGTGTTGGAATTGCAAGAGGAAGCTTTACAGTACCTTAAGGAGAATTATACTAATCATCAAGGTGTAAAACCATTGGAGAAAAATGTTTACGACACCAAAAGATTTATTATGAGATTGAAAGTTGTGGCTTGAGCTTTTCTATATAAGATTTAATAATGTTTTGCATTTTTGAGCTTTACATCCGCCCCAGTACACTCGACAATAATATTATTTATCACTTATTACCTATAAATGTGTAAATGATACTTATGTATTCTAATTTCTAATATTATACGGTTAGAATAAATTGTAGAATGAAAAAATGATTTTTAATGTCTTTCTATTGCAAAGGCAGCTAGTTACAGTGCATCTTAATAAAAGTTTATAAGAAAGAACCTACCTATACACTCTTATTACGGCATATGCGTGAGAGGGATTAAAATCGATTCTCTTCGATGAGGTGGACTTTGTTGACAAACTTATGTCAGATAAGTTTCTATCTCCATTGATCTGTATATATATCTGAATTCCTGCAAAGATCAAAAATGTTTCCGAGTATCAGAGTAATTAAGTCTCATAAAATACAATTATTGGTATTATTAGTAACTTTAACAAATAAAAATTATGTTAAATGTGAAATCAGTTCAAGGAATTTCATGAGAATGACTCAATGGAATAATTTTCTCCTGAATTGTTAAATCAGAACAGTTAAAACTGGCTCAACTGTACACAGATGAGACGATTAATGCATATAGCTGTTTCTGTATGCTAATAGCGTTACATTTACATTCATATACACCTGTTGTTTTATTTTAGGGGCATTTCTTTCCATATCGCAATAAAAGGGCAGCTATATTATAATATTGAAATGTTATGAGTATAAATAAGTTGTGTGTACTAGTATTTAGGTTATTCTTTATAGTTTAAATATGTAGTGCCTAAAATAAATAATAAACTATGCACGTAACTATTTCATGATGTAACGATGTAATAAATGTGACACATGCATTCAGGGCGTCATTTTCTTTGACTCCCTTTGACAATGACAAGCCTTGTCCCTTTTACCCAATAGTTATATAATTCATTTTCCTCCAATTCCAAAGGCAGTAGCATCTTCGCCTTCTTTCAGATAATTAAATTACACATACACACTCGTCGGTTCCCAAATCTTGATCGTATCTACTTTTATTCTTTTATGCACAATTAATCACATAATCAGTCACTTAATCATAGTTTTCGGGCATCTTTCAATATACATGCATACATGTTGTTTAGTTTTAGGGGCATTTCTTTACATATCGTAATAAAAGTGCAGCTATACTGAATTTTAATGTGATTTAACAAATAAAAGTAACTACCAGTATGTAGTAATGTCTTATATTTATATACAATACAATGTAAGCTTACAATGCGTACATAAATACATGTATATGAATTATTCGTGGTAATATCTTGTGATGTCTCTTTAGGTGAGATTTTGTGGGTCTAGAAGGGGCAGAGTTAAGGAATTTTCGTGTTAATTATTTTTAACTCACACGTACACACAAATACTACTACAATTGGAACAAAGTCCACCTCATCGAAGAGAATCGACTTTAATCCGTCTCACCCATATGCTATAAACTATACAAAACATTCTTTTCATTTTAAGTATTATTTATTGCATTGTATTGTATTGTATTTATTTTCAAAGAACTCTCTTAGGCCAACAGCCCACAGAGCCAGCATTTCAGTAATTACATTACATTGATAACTAAATTTTACTCTAAAATGGTTCCATCATAATTATTTATTGTATTGTATGATCATGATGAAATAAATTACACATCTCTTACTATAAAATTAAATTACAAATGTAGTCAACTTTATAGTCTTTAGAATATACGAACAAGATATAAAACAGTAATATTTTATATAGGTTTAAACATAATTAATTGCAGGTAAAATCACACTACACTGACATTAGTAAGTTAATGGTGTGGGTAATTAGTACGGACATGAATGTGCGGAAAGTGGTTTTAGTGCAATAGTAAAAATGGCCCATTTCAATTCTAATCGGACGAAAGGAGCGTATTGTCTTACGATCTAAACAGGTGCTGTGGGGATGATTGTTCCACGATTTTAAGTACTCAAGTGAATTTAAATGAGATTGAGCAACATTTTTTAATACAATAAATTCCAAGTAAAGTATCACTAAACTTAAGAATGGCATTATTAAATAAAAAGGCATTCCGATTTCTTCAAATAAACGCAATGTAGCAAATATTGATATCAAATGAAGTATCATCCCAAAAAACTTAATAGGAGGGCCTATAATTCGAACCGTTCTGTTCCCAATTGCACTTATTAAATACATCATTGGATGAAATTTTAATGCCGATTTTATGTGAAAATGTGTTTTCAAGATTCGCGAAGGTTTATAAATTGCAATTTCCGTCAGCAAGTTGTACGAGGTTACATACAGATAGAGTATCATAAAAAATACATACAAATGGCAAGAAAGGAGAAGAAATGTATCAGGAACAAATAAGGCAACAGTAAAAACACATTTCCAAAAAATGTGATTCGAGATGGAAGGAAATAGAAAATCCACCACATCCACGAAAGGGGTTCCCGGATGTTCCTCTAACAGAAATACAACAGTCGAAGCTGCAAAGGGGAGCGTGGGGGCTATAACAATCGATAAATTCAATGCACATCCTAAAATATCAAAATGTTCCATCCTGTATTCTAAATCCTTCTTGAATATTCCTTAAAATTTTACCAAGAATAAAAATATCAATATTAACCTCAACATCATTTTGCATCAAAATTATCTAATGCAAAAAACATTATGGTTGGCTTACGGGAAAATTTTCGATCGAAGAGTAAATAAACATAGAAGACATACAAAGAGTCTTCCAGCGAAAGAAATGATGCAGCATTCTAAGAAATTACTGTAATTCCGAAGAAAAAGATTACAAGGTTTACAAAAGTCAATGTTATTCCGTAAGGAGCCGGCGACACAAAAAGCTGCACCAAGAAGAAAATAATAAAATAAACCAGCCTACCTACAATAGCTAAATCGCCCAAATACCAAAATATAATTCTCCAAGAACTATTTACTATTTCAATATATTGGGTTTTCTTGTTGTATGTGAAAGGTCCGAAATGAAATAAATCGCAAATTATAAAACCTCTTCTTAATGCAAATTATAGACATTGAGAACTCATAGTTTTTAAATGATGTGACTTGTGGAGCACTACTCGACTTGAAATACAATTAATTCTTAAATACTTATACTACAGTCTTACATTCCAAAAGCTGAAACTGGCCCAGTACTTCTATTCTACCTAATTTTTAGCTTGTGAATATTTCTGTATATGTAACGTAGGGTTTTTATAATATTCTCGGCGAGCCTTTGGTCAATTTTACATTCATCAGATTATAAATAAGGACGCGGTTATTTTTATGTTATATAATTACTGTAGATAGTAGATACTCCATTAATTTAATGATGTATGTTTAAAATCGTATAAATTCTACATAGGCAATACACTAACATAACATAAGTATAAGTAGATAGCTAGATATTAGTTAGATACTTTTAGACAGATATATGACAACTTTAAAAGCAAAGTTTCTTAATAATTTATTTTACTACCTAAGAATATCAGTCGACTCGAAGAATTTAAGATAACCTGACCCGAGAAGTGCCTACAGTATAAATATCTATGTTATAGGCAAAATTTATACATTATAGGCATTTATATGATTTCTAGAAAGTATTGTAACCGAAGGTAAGTTGGTAAGAAAACAAGGTTGATAAAATGAGAATACAAATAGGTACATAAAGTGTAATACTATACTTTATTATTTTATACTGTTTTTAGGGCTAAAAAATTGGAAATGAAACTTTAATTACCTTAAGGTCCTATAGAGTCCTACTAGCTCATGTATGTAAACCTTTATAAATATATTATAAAGCAACAGTACCTAAATTAAAATTTAGTTAAGGAAAGGAGAGAGACAGATATACTCGGGTTCAAAAATCGTTTCATTCGGTGGATAATGGAATTGTAAATGTGTGGAAAGTATTGAAGCTCAAAACTATTAATACATTGTAAGGTAAAAAATAAACCAAATAAGTAGCTAATATCCACAGAGATAAATATCTTGATATAGCAGTTTTCAACCTTGTGTGAGATCTTGTGAAGCGTGAAAAAGCTTTCCAGCTTTCAGTATTCTGAGAAGAAAAGTAGTTACCTTTCCAAATATGGTCATGGTACGATACTCGTTAAATATTCATTTCGGGCATGCAGTTGTCAGAAAAAACACACGCTCATGAATAAATTCGATGTATTTTTCTGTGTAAGGAGTTTCATTCATGGCTACTTGAAGTTGCTATTAATGCTATTAGTATTTCTTTACTTGTTTTGTTGTGGCAATAATAACAAATATTATAAAGAAATTTCGAAAACTACGTATGTATTTTGAATGCTCTTGTTATTTATGCACCCAGGGACATGGACAATAGCCACGTATGACCACGTAACGGACTTGAGCACCCCAGATTCATTAAATAGGATTGTTTCAGAAAAGTTTCCCTCACTTTTCCTCGGAACCCCCGGAATGACATTCAAATATTATATTACCATAAGAAAATTAACATAATAAATGACCCGTAGTCTCATTTTTACACTCTACTCAATCACCAATAATGAAGAATAATTGGAGAATAAAACATGAAGCAATCAATAAAATATGTTAGTATTATACAACTTTGTAAGAGTGAGCAAAATGAATTTTAGATTTTATTTTTATCCTTATTTATCATTTTCTAGATAATAAATAATTAGATTACACATTTGTATGTTTATTTATACTGAAAAGTGTAATTATATTACATGCTACGTATTCATTACATATGCAAATTACTGCAAACTTGGTACCTACTATAATATTCTTCAACTTCTATACTAGCATTTAATGGTAATGGTAAAATTAATAGTATAGATCAGACAGATTGATTTGATATCATTTTGCGCAAGTAAATAATCAAGCAATGCAAGCAAGGGTAATTTATAAATGGATAAGAGTTAAATATTATACATATTTTAAGCAGTTTTAATTGTGAATGACAAAAATGAAATCATTTATATTCGACATATGAATTCTCTGGTGGGGATGGGGCCAATAATTCTCCTATTCTTTGTTGCAAAGAACTTTCCAAATTTTTATCAACTTGACCGAAATTACGGAGAACTCTTTGGTAAATAAACGGTAGAGCTTTTGAAAGAGATTGCGCAAGATTTTCGATTGTAACTGCTCGTATATCATCATTTAAATAATTTTGCCAGTACCATTTAGCAAAAGAGAAATTATCTTCATCTATATTGTCAAAACGGACAATATCTCCAGCTGGAACATATTGAGCACTTTGATTTGCATTTGGATCTATCATAGGACCGTTAAAGCTGTTCGGGAAATAACTCGGAGACCCTCCTTGATTGAAAATGCACATATGCCCGTCTCTCATGTACGTTCTGACCTTAACATTTGGACGATTTACAGGGATCTGCATAAAATTTGCTCCAAGCCTGTATCTCTGAGCATCTGAATAAGAAAACATTCTTCCCTGCAAAAGTCTATCTGGACTAGCTTCGATTCCTGGAATAAGATTTCCCGGATCGGCCGCAAATTGTTCAACTTCTGCAAAAAAGTTGTCAACATTTCGATTCAAAGTTACTTTTCCTATAGGAATCAAAGGATGATCTTGAAATCTCCAGAATTTTGTTGCATCAAATGGATTCCAACGATAATTTTCAGCCTCTTCAAATGTCATCACTTGAATTGCGACAGTCCATGAAGGATAACGTTTTTCTTCAATCGCGTTGTACAAATCCCGAATGGCATAATCTGGGTCTGACCCTGCCAAATATTCTGCATCTTCTGGTGAAAGGTACCTAACACCTTGTAGACTTCTAAAATGGAATTTCACATAAACAGCTTCACCCTGATCGTTGACCATTTTGAAGGTGTTGACAGCAGAGCCATGCATGAATCTGTATCCGTCCGGTAATCCATCCGGACCGAAGAGAAGCAGCGAATGCATAGTTGTTTCAGGACGCAAACCTCGAAAATCCCAGAGCATATTTGCACTGTGTAAACTAGTTTGAGGATTTCTTTTTTCCGCAAGGTTGATAAAAAGAAATCGAAGTGGGTCACTAACTGAAAAACTAATTATATTGTTCATCGCCAAATCCCAATTTCCTTCAGGAGTGTAAAATTTTACAGCAAAACCTCTGGGATTCCGAACAGTGTCCGAGGAGCCTAATTCTTGCGTTACAGTGGAAAATCTCACAGTCACTTTTATTTTCGACCCCATTGTCTTGAAAACTTTTGCCCTACAGTATTGTGTTATATCGTGAAGAACTTCAAAGTAGCCATGAGCTCCAGCCCCTTTGGCGTGTACAACTCTTTCAGGAATCCGTTGGCGATTGAAACTTGCCGTTTCGTCGAAGAAATTAACATCCGATATAACAATTGGGCCTTGAGGTGCTACTGCTTGAGTCGCTGTGAGACTCGGGCATGGAATACCCTTTTGATCTGTCGCATACTCCGAATTAGGGTGTTTTTTCTTCCAGTCGACCAGCTGCAAATCCGCAGGATCCCCAATTACAAAACCTAATAAAAATCATAATGATTATGATTTCTTTATGTATTATTTTTTATATTACATTTATGAAACCAAAGGTGTATGTACTTTTCATTTCAATTCGATTTGAATAAAATTCTCAAAATAAAATTACCAACCTGATATCATCCAAGTTATAATCAATGCAAGTATTTTATCCATTGCGATAAGATTTTTTATATAAAGCAGGGTCATAAAAAACAATTAATGCAGATTATAATTCAGATTAACATCTCATTAGTTAATCTAAATGAGTACTGATATTTTTCATTATATCCTGTCCTGAATCAAGAATCTTGTCTTGCAATTTTACTTGGTTAATCAAGACTCTTAATTAACCAAGTGAAATTGCAAGATTTACACATTCTATTAATAGGTACGTACGGCTATAGAAGGTACAGTATAGATTCTACAAATACATCAAATATATTAAAACTTGTTGCTTACTTGCACATTTTTTCATATGCATATAGATTATGACTTATGGCTTATGGAGTTAACCAGTTAACAATAAGATAAATTACATGTGACATGACACACAAGCACTGCAATTATTGTTGATTTAATTTGCATACACATGAGAGATGACTTGGATAAAAAAAGTTATCTACAATCTGATTACACATACAATCTTAATACCAGAATTACCAACTTGGAATTTCGGAACATCATCTCCTCTTAAACCACTAGGAGTGGTTTAAGAGGAGATGATGTTTAAACCATTAGGAGTGGATTAAGGCATTGTAATGCCTTAATCGACAGACAATTATTCAAAGATGCATTTGCAAATCTGTTGCATGAAATCAGGGCGCATTTCCTTTTAAACATGGCATTCTCTCATTCCTGTCAGTCACGAATCCCTAATCAAATTGTAAGTAAAATAAATTATCAAATGCATAATATTCGCGCATTCTACATTCTGACTTATAGGCATGTACACAATAATTATGTTATTAATATATAAATATCAATATCGTAAGTATGCGTTATTTATGAGTCATCATGAGCAACATTGTCTATCAAAGTATCAATCATGTAGAAGTTTTTGAATGTATACCTATATACTAACATTAGTTTTCACAAAGCTACGTAATATTTTAGATTCCTTTTTATTTCCTTCAACAATAGAAGATACAACCATCTTCAACTCATCAATTTTGCAATCTAAATATTAATTGAAATATCTTTCATTTCACTTCATTGTGTATACCACACAGCATAAAAAAATGCTGACATATCACAAATCACGGAAATAAACATACTTGCTAAAGATAACTACTCAAAATACTTTAACACTTAATGCTATTTGGGTTTTTGTGTCATACAAACTGCAGTGTACCATAGTTTCAGCTTGGGAATCGAATTGACATTAAATATAAAATGTCAATTATTATTATTGCATAATGCATACGTAATATTTAATACTTAATACATTTCTGCTATTTGTCAATACAGATATAATACGAGAGGGAGACGAGACGATTGATATAGAGAAGAGATTAAACTCGCAAAGTCTCAAATCCCAAAGCCTATGCACTGTTATAGTTATGTCAGTTATGTGACACATGTGGCTGGCTATGGGAAATGAAATGGGAAACACAACAACAGGCAAAAGGCTAGCCGGCTAGCCTCGCAAACTTGCAGTCTCAAGTCTCCCATGTATGACAGGCAAGCAGTTAGATGATTATTGGATGGTTTCAGTCGTTGAGACTTCAGAGTGTGTGAGAACTTGAGAAAAGGGATAAATAAAGTAAAAAAAGTGTACAACTAAAACTGTTTCACTGTTGAAATAAAGATGAGACCGTCTGATTCTCAATTCTCAAGACCGCATTTCTCATTCTCACGTCTTCTTCATTCAAGAGAACTTCAGTCAGAACCGGAGTCTCAAGTTGTGAGAATAATATTATTATGAGCCATGAGCTGAGTGAGAGTTAGAGAGTTGCCTGGGCATGGGCGCCTGTATGGGCACT